>LDKF01000110.1:76119-117913 GCA_001026735.1 Rotylenchulus reniformis | reverse complement strand
GTCCACTCTTTGATTTTTTATGATTTTTGCAATTTTAGCTTGAAATCGGCTTGTTTCGATTTGTCTTTTTTCCAGCGAAAATTCAATAAAATCTCTTAAGAAAAATGGTCATTTTTTGGTCGATTTTTGAGTTTGCAAAAATCATAAAAAATCAAAGAGTGGACCAATCTACTTCGGGTTTTTTTATTCGATGCAGCACCCAATAGGCTCCATTTACACCGCTGGAGTCGAACTTCCATCTCGTCGTTAAACCGGTTTAAAACCCGAAAAACCTGTTTGACCATTTTTGACCTAGGCCACTTGCGGGATTTTTTTCGCCAAATTTTTGACAGGCATGGAAAATTTTGTAAAAAGCAAAATTGTAGAGGACATATAGAAGTATCATTTCTGAAATTTGTAGATTTTTTGGTTCATTCTTTTTTGAGTTATGAACGTGTGAATACAAAACGGCCATTTTTTATGAAACGACCTAGTAAATATTGGATCTTTTTTAATATCATACAATTCAATTTTAACAATTAATCCAACAAATAGGCTACTCTTGTTCGTCACCAAAAAATTAAAAAACTTATGAAGGAAGAAAATAATAAAAATTCCAGAAAATCAGAACATCTTAATTTTAAGGATTTATACCAAAAATTACATTAAAAATACCTTCAAATTAAAAATTAAAAAAGTCTAAATTCCTTGTTATTATTGAATTCAGGTAAAATCGACCAAAACACCACCGATTCGAATCACTTTTACGCCATCCTTGACGAGCAAAACCGCAGGTCAAGGAGCAGTACAACTTCAATTCTGGCCAAATCGGTCTTTTTAATTTTATTTTTATTATTTTTTATATTTTACAGGGATTTGTTGGGCCAAGCCTTGGAAAATGGTCCATCTTCCTCAGCCATTCAAGTACATTTTTAAGCATAAACTGGCGAGAGAACAAAAAAATTTTTTAGAGGACTGTTTGTCATTTCGAAACTACCAACCCGGTGACTGATGAGCACAGCGCGTTGAGTGTTTGCAACAATCCGAAGGATATAAAGTGGGTAAAAAAATTCATTTTGTCAAATATTTAACAAATTAAAAAAAAAAATTTTTTTTAACCATTCGATTTGTTTGACCATAAATTTGCTAAAAAAAATTTAACAAGGTGAACCCTTTTGGTTTTTTCGATCTTGGCATTTCGGGAAGGGAAATTCCTGGTTTTTTCGATCTTGGCATTTCGGGAAGGGAAATTCCTCCGTACGATCCTGTTTTAAACTAAATATTATTTTTTTGATATATTTAGCGACTTTTCAATTTTCCCATTTCTAGCGGTCTTCTCCGCCTCAATGGCCGCACATTTGCGCTTGGGGTCAATGCGAGTACAGACCAATTCTACCTTGTGCCAGAGGGACATGGCCAAAGCTGTGGATGGCCAACAGTGTCCAGCAGAAGAAGAACCAAAAGAAGCGAGGGGGCGGGGAGCGAAGGACCCGCGGGGGTGCCGGAATACTATCCGGAGTACACGGACGGCAAGCGGAGACATGTGGAGCTGATCTTCATCGCCGACAACACAGTGGTGGGTCGGGGGAGGAAAAAATGTTGTGATTCAGATTTCGGGAATTTTTGCAATTTCTACTTATAAACAATATTGGGAGTATCAGGGACTAGCTAAGGGGGGGCAACGGGGGCATCTTCCTTCCATTCCCTCCCGGAAAAATTTAAAAAAATCAAGCGATCGGAGAGCAAAGAGAAGAAAAAATTGACCAAATTTCTTAAGAAAAATCCAAATTTTCAAAATTTTCTCCCCGTAGGAAAAATTCGAAGGAAAATTTATGCTCCTGCCCCCCATCCCAAATCCTGGCTTGTCAAGTATTTTTCTCGCCCATCCGTGTGTGTGATCAATAATCAAAAAATAATAATTTTCCGAATTAGGGGATATCTTTTGAAAAAAAACTTTACCCTGTTCTACATTTTCAAAAAAAAAATCCAAGCTAAAGCTTCCAAAAAATAAACAAAAAAGCATAGTTAGAAATACATGTTAAATTTGGATTTTTATATTATTTTTGACAAAAAATAGACTTCAATGATTTCAAAATCACAACAATTTAAGTACAAAAAGTATGAGAATGACGAACAACGTGTCCATGATCGGCTCCAATCAATCGCCAGCGCTGTCAATTCGGTTTGTTTTTTTTGGGGATTTTTTCTTCATTTTTTTCGCTTTTTAGCTCTATGCCCCTTTGAACATTCGGGTCACCCTTGTCTGGGCCGACATCTGGCGGAATGCCGACCCAATTGAAGTGACCGAAGAAGCGGACAAAACGCTGCGCGATTTTCTCGGATATCGCAAAACTCTGTTGGCCGATCATCCGCATGACAATGCGCAACTTCTGACGTAAGTTTTAGGGTTATAAGATGATTTTTTAATTTATAAATCGAAAATTATATATGAATAATGCAATATTTATTTTGCAGCGATGTTCACTTCGGCTCTGTTATTGGGAAAGCATATAAGGTGTTTAAAGTATTTAGGTTTTTTACAATTTTTCGATCTATTTCAGGGCACAATGTGTTCCTTCGAGTTCAGCGGGGGTGTCATTGTCGACCATGCCGAGCTTCCAGCCTTTGTCGGCCTCACCGTGGCGCATGAGATGGGCCACAACTTTGGGTTTTGTCAATTGAAAATTTTTCATTTGAAAATAATACATTTTAGGATGGACCATGACGCGGGCTATCCGGACCCGTGCAAGTGTGCCGTGCAACAATGTATCATGGCACCCGCCAGCAGCAAGTGAGTTGGAATAAATAATCATTTGTTAATAAGTTTACGAGTCTTAAGTTAAATTTTGTTTTAAAAATTGGAGCAAAAAAATTTGCGTCGAATGACACCAAAAAGCCTAATGTGGTTGGAAATGAAAGTCAGGAGAAAATTTACTTTTTTTGAAGAAGACCCCGATCAGTAAGGCTTAGGGCGAAGGTTCGAATCTCGATCGGATTTATTTTTTTGTGCGTTTTACGATTTTTTAAAATTAATTGATTATACCTATATACCTAATAGAACAATTCAATTCAGCATAAACTTAACCTAGAAAAAATAGAGTGAGAGAAAATATTTCCAAAAAAAATTGGGAAATTTTTTTAAGTAAACCTAAAAAATACCAAATAATCGTTATTGATAAATTTCTTACGAATCATTCTTGAAAATGCATTCCACCATCCATTTATTATTTTTCAGTGTGAATGCCACCTCCTTCTTCTCCGACTGCTCCCTGGACACCCTGTCCTCCGCCTTCCGCCGTGGTGTCGACTACTGCCTTCACAATGTGCCAAAAAGTGCCTTCGGCGGTGCCAAATGCGGCAATGGCATTTTGGAGGAGGGCGAACAGTGCGACTGTGGCTCCACCGAGTCGTGTCCCAACCGATGTTGTGTGGCGGCCGAGTGCAAATTGGCAAAAGTAATCAGGGAAAGAATTATTTTTTTTGTAAATCCTAAATATTTTTTCTCATCTTTTTTATATCAAAAATTTACCCTCCAAAAAAGGACGCCGAATGTGCCGAAGGAGAATGCTGTGATATGGATCTGTGCAAACCGCGTCCTCGCGCTACAACATGCCGTTCACAGACCAACGACTGTGATTTGCCTGAATTCTGCGATGGCAAAAATCCGATTTGTCCACGTAAAACTAATGGTTTCCAAATACATGAATAATAATTGCGATTTTAGCCGACTTTTTTGTGCAGGATGGCCATGAATGCCCGGAAGAGCCCAATGTAGGTTTTTTGTGATTTTCTTCGCTTTTGGATAGTAAGAAAATTTAAATAGCGTTCTTTGCCTGATTTTGTTCAATTTTTTAAAATTATTTTTCTATAGGACTTTTGCTACGAGGGTGTGTGTGGAAGCCGTGAAAGACAGTGCCAGTTCATCTGGGGTCCTACCGCGAAATCTTCCATCTATGACTGCTACGCCTACAATCAGTACGGGTCCTTCAGCGGCAACTGCGGCTACAATCAGACCAACGAGCAATATCTTCGGTGTAATGCGAAGTGGGAAATTTAAAATAAAAATTAAGCGAAAAAAATAGAATTTTTGTAAAATTTTCAAATTTAAGCGATGTGACCTGTGGCCGATTGCAGTGTCAGCACGAGAGTGATCGTCCCGTCTTCGGCGATCCGTCAACGGTGTACGCGGCGTACAACCTGATCCGGGACCGCGCGGGCAAAGATGCCATTTGTCGCGTGGTGCGCACAACGATGACCGGAGTGGGCAAGCAGCGGGCAGCGGACCCGGGGATGGTGCCCAATGGGGCCAGATGTGTCAAGCAAGGCGGCGGGGTCAGTGATTTTAGAAATGGAAAAATATTATTTATAATATTTATAAAGACACCTCATTTTTTAAAAATTTACGAAAATAAACCAATTTAAAAAAATAAAAAATTAAAGGGGATTTTAAACTCATTATTACAAAATTGTTTTATTCTGAGCAGTGGCGTAGCCAGAAAAAAAATTTGAGGGGTGAATGGGGGGAGAGAGTCCCCGGAAGCCCCTAAATTTTTTTGAAGTTTTATCAGATTTTCTTAAGGAAATACACAATTTTTTGCCTTTGATGAAAAAAAATTTCGAAAATTTTTTCAAAAAAATTTTTTTTAACAGGGGACCCTTTTCATTTTTTGGGTCCTAAAAATTTCAGGGGGAGGAATTCCCCTCCTTCCCCCTGGCTACGCCACCGATTCAGAGTCTTCGAATTAGGTATGCTGAAATTTTTAATTCTCTTTCATGTTCAGGTCTCTTCAAAGTCCACAGGCGCTCATCAGGATTCCGGGGTAGGGGTTCCATATTTTTGGAATTTATTTTTAATTATTTTTGCGTTTTTAGATCTGCGTGGATGCCAAATGTCGCAATTCAACAGAGGTGCTACAGATGGTGAGCAAATGTCAGCCCGAGAACTGCAACGGGAAGGGGGTGTGCAACAATGTGGGCAATTGTCATTGCATTGCTGGATACGGGGTATGCCATGGTGATAAATGCAGGAAAAGATTTTACATACTTTTAATTTATTGTCATAATTCCCTTTGCAAGCTGTTTTCAGAATTTTTTGACCGTCGAAAAATTTCTAAAAATCCTTCTGAAAACTTGGCACCGTCGAAAAATTTCTAAAAATCCTTCTGAAAACTTGGCAAAGGCTCTTAATTTTGGTATAACAAAATCGATTGTTTTTTTAAATTGTAGAGATTCTTAATTTTCATAATCATATCTTCCCCATCTTTAATCTAATAAGATTTTTTTAAAATCTGATATTATTTAATAAGTCGCTCAGATTAATAAGTTACTGATCCCTCCCCCTCCGATCAGGGCATTGCTTGCGACCTGCCCGGACCCGGTGGTTCGGTGAACAGTGGTCCGGCTAACGGCAAGGTGTTCAACCCGGGCCTGGCCCTCCTTTACCTTTTGTTCGTGGTGTTCATTATGTTCTTCATGGCCACCATTTACTGCAAGAGGAAGAGGGGATTCTGGCTGCACAAAAAGTTATTTTAATTTATTTTTAATTTTTTCCCTAAAATTAATTTTTATCACAATATAATTCGTTTTCCCCTCCAGAATTTGGTCGAAGGCACGCGTGGCACTGGACCTGCGCTCCTTCAACCTGCGCCCGACACGGAAGGCACCTCCGCCGCCCGGGTCGACCATCCAGCACACCCATCGGCAGAGTTGGAACGCCGTGTGGGGCGACCCACCAGCGTCTGCAACTGCCACCGAAGTGCTGCACGTGGATGCAAGCAGACCCTATCTGATGGGAGGGGCCAGAGCGGTGCTCAAAATGGCGGCGAACAACAACGGAAGCAGAAGTCACAACCATAACCAACCGGTAGGAAAATTCCAGCGATTTTACCAAGAACTACCCCTATTCCACCATAATAGGCTTGTCGTTATAATTCTGCCGAAAATATTCCTATAGGCCAGGGGCGTAACCAGGAGGGGCAAAAAAATGCCAAGACCTAAAAAATCAAAAGAGTCCTTTCAAGATTTTTTAGGGAAAATTTTTCGGTAAAATTTGGAAAAAGTGATCGATTTCCTTTAAAAGTCGCCAATTTTTTTCAAAATTTTCTCCGGCGCGGAGACCCACTCCCTTGAGGGGTGGGGTGATTCCCCCCCCCCGAAAATTTTTCCTGGTCACGCCTCCTATAGGCCACCCTCTTTTTGGCTCGGACTTTTTCTTTGGCCTTTTGTTTGACTTATACATTGTTTAGGATTTTTAAGTTTTGTTATAAAATATATAATTTTCTATTAATAATGCTCTAAATTATGCCCAAATATTTTTCAAGGTGATCATGCCGATGGGTCATGTCCAATACTTCGCCGCATCGCCGACACATGCACCGATGCCTCCGGCAAAATCCAAAAAGGCGACGAGAGAAGCGGAGCGGAGAGCGTTGGTTGTGCCGCAAGGCTATGACACCGGTGGATCAACATCGTCGGAGGAACATGATCCGAGGAGGGCATGGGATCGGCAACAGCAGAAGCAAGGGATCAATGCTGATCAAAAGATTGGGGCCGATCAGCAGCAGCAGCAGTGTCCGCCACCCCCACCGCCCCACAGAGGCCAAAAACAACAAGGACAAGGGAGGAGGACAGAAGAAACCAACAAGGTAGGCAGGAAAATAGTGCAGGGATAGGTACAATTCAAGGAGAGACAAGCAGATTAGGACAAATTGGATTGGGACAGACAGATTATTTAGGACAGGGTTTAACACATCTGAATGATCGATTGAATATCCGTTTTCCACGCAGCCGAAAGCGCCAAAGTTGCCGACAAAACCTCCAATTGATCTGGATAACAAAATGGATGGTGGAACGGATGACGGCAATAGTGCCAAATTGAACGTGAAGGCATTGGCGGCAAAATTCGACAAAAAATGATTTTTGAATCTGAAAAAATGATATTTCACACTTGCCAAAATTTTCATTTATCCCTTTTTGCTTTATGTTCCTTCCCTCTCTTATCCAGAGTAATCTCGGTATTTTATGGAAAATNATCATGCCGATGGGTCATGTCCAATACTTCGCCGCATCGCCGACACATGCACCGATGCCTCCGGCAAAATCCAAAAAGGCGACGAGAGAAGCGGAGCGGAGAGCGTTGGTTGTGCCGCAAGGCTATGACACCGGTGGATCAACATCGTCGGAGGAACATGATCCGAGGAGGGCATGGGATCGGCAACAGCAGAAGCAAGGGATCAATGCTGATCAAAAGATTGGGGCCGATCAGCAGCAGCAGCAGTGTCCGCCACCCCCACCGCCCCACAGAGGCCAAAAACAACAAGGACAAGGGAGGAGGACAGAAGAAACCAACAAGGTAGGCAGGAAAATAGTGCAGGGATAGGTACAATTCAAGGAGAGACAAGCAGATTAGGACAAATTGGATTGGGACAGACAGATTATTTAGGACAGGGTTTAACACATCTGAATGATCGATTGAATATCCGTTTTCCACGCAGCCGAAAGCGCCAAAGTTGCCGACAAAACCTCCAATTGATCTGGATAACAAAATGGATGGTGGAACGGATGACGGCAATAGTGCCAAATTGAACGTGAAGGCATTGGCGGCAAAATTCGACAAAAAATGATTTTTGAATCTGAAAAAATGATATTTCACACTTGCCAAAATTTTCATTTATCCCTTTTTGCTTTATGTTCCTTCCCTCTCTTATCCAGAGTAATCTCGGTATTTTATGGAAAATGATGGTGATATGATATTAAGATATTTTGAATTGATTGATATTATTTTCATGCAAATTGTCTTCCTTTATTATTGTACATATTATCAAAAATAAGAGCATTTTTCATTTTGTAATCTTTTTTACATCACATAATAAAATTTTCCCTTGGATTATTCCCCAGCCAAAAAAACGACATTGAAATAAGGAGAAATTATTTAAATAATCACTTTTCAATTATATCAAAATCTCAAACAATAAAATAATTTTCCACGGGTAGAGAGAATATGTGGAATTTTTATACCAAATACCACAAAATGGACTTATCAAAAATGCTAACTCGTTAATCACGAACAATTTCCAATGGAATAATAATATAGTCTGGAAAAGATAAACAAAACAAAAATATATTGGCCTTGATTGGAGGATGATGACTGGCTGGAACAAGAAAGGTAAAGGATCGATTTCTCATCTCATATGCTTTCATGGCTTTTTTCAGTGCCTTAAAAAATTTTCAGCAATTTCGTCTTTTTGGTAGCCATTTATAATTTAAATTATTTAGCGAAATGATGAGAAACCGATACTAAATTACATAATAGGGAGGAAGAAAGCACTGTTGAGTTCATTTGTTGTTGTTATTTGGTATTTATACACAAATTCGTGGGAAGATGATGGATTGGGTCGTGTGATTTGAATTTGGCGCGGGTGTTTTGTTCACATCTGTCATTTTATCCCACTGAAATTCATTCCCATCCCTCTATTCATATTTTTATCAGTTCCAGTCTTGGACATTTCGCTCCTTAATTGTAGAGTGAATAAAATTTTTATTTCCTGCCTTCCTTGCTTTTTATATTCGACCTTCGGGTTCGATCTTTATATTTTACTATTTGGAACCTCGTTGTCCGTTCTGATCGGACTTTTCCCCTCATTCATCCACCAAATCCCTAACCCCATCCTTCCCCGAACCGGACCCAAAAGACGCCTATAGTCTTACGTGGAGGAGCCGACCGGCCTATTTTTCACTGCAGTCATTTGCTCTCCCTGTTTAATAAATTCCCGTCCCAAAAATGATAAATAATTCCGGTTATTTTACACAATATTCTCAACAAATTCCAGTTTATGCTCAAAATCCTATACAGAATCAGCAAGTATATTCTCATAATGTCCCAACATTTTCTCATCATCAAACTATGTTGCAAAATCACTATTCCTATTCATCCATTCCATATGCACAATTTCAGTCCACTCCCATCCGACAAAATCAATCGATCGATCCCCATTCGGTCGTGCCACACAATAGTCAACAAGTGAATTGGGTCAATCCGAATCAACACCCAAATACCCACAATCCTTATTACACAACACTGCCATCCATAAACTATGTCAGTGTAGCCCCTCAAACTGGGACACTGTATACGGCCACCAATTGTCAGCCCGATTTAACTTATACAAACAATCCGCAAACTTCCATTTCTTCACCCAAAATCCAGAACTTACCCGACCAAAACATAAAATTTAATCAATTTTATGACCTCTCAATCCAGTCAAAAATATCAAATTACGAAGCATTAAATCCACCATCCAATTATGGCCAGCAAATCAACAATTCTCAACCAGATCCTTATTCATTCCTATCTAAGGATCTTTCCCAGACTAGTTCCAACATCCGACCAGATCCCCAGAAAAGTTCAGGTCTGACACCGTCCGAGTCCCCACAAATGCCAACATTAAAAATGGGCAGAATTCAAATCGAAATAAACCAATCAGTTCCCACTACAAATGAGAGATTTGAGGATCCTTTATTTCAAAAAACCTCAGAAAAGCCAAAAAGTTTGTCCGAATTTGAAGATTTTGAGGAAACATTCACCAATTTGTTTGCAACTGACGATGAAAAATTTGATAATCGCAGGGCAAATTCTGAAAAGATTGACACTTCTCCTAAGTCGGATTCCTCCCAAAAAGTAATGGCATTTGAATTTGAAAAAATGGACTCAAGAAATCCACGCACCGGATCTGATCCCAAAAAAATTCCTTCTCTACTTTCTCTAAAAATACCTAATCCTTACAGACTCACCAAGTCTGCATGGATCAGAAAAGACATGCCATCGGAGGAACTCGAATATCGGAATCTTCGAGGATTTCCTCTAATATGGCCGCCCAAACCTTTATCTGATTCCCACCAAAACATGCCCAATAATCAAAAATTGAGTTCTGGTAAAAATCAGCGAAAATCCAAACAAAGGCACAAATTTTGTACACCTAAACCCAAAAAGTCAGTCAACCCGGAATTGTCGACGAGGACGTCAGCTCACATGGAGAGGGGCGAGGCACGATGCCAACCCCACAATTCTATCCACCCCTCGACCAGTTCCTGGGAGGCCAATCCTCATTTGGCCCTTCCCCATCCTGCCAATTTGCTAACAATGCAAAACGGCCATCTTTGCACCATCGATATTCACCCGCCTGTGGCGGGTTCCGTCCCTCTTTCAGTTGCAGATGCTCGTGCCATCACCAGTGTTGCTGCTGCTCACATTGGATTCCGCTGTGTGCCATTGCTCCCGGAACTGCTGGACGATGCTTTCGAGGGCGACTTCGGGACGAAGTCTTGTCGGAACCGGAGGGACGTGGGAAGATGATGGATTGGGTCGTGTGATTTGAATTTGGCGCGGGTGTTTTGTTCACATCTGTCATTTTATCCCACTGAAATTCATTCCCATCCCTCTATTCATATTTTTATCAGTTCCAGTCTTGGACATTTCGCTCCTTAATTGTAGAGTGAATAAAATTTTTATTTCCTGCCTTCCTTGCTTTTTATATTCGACCTTCGGGTTCGATCTTTATATTTTACTATTTGGAACCTCGTTGTCCGTTCTGATCGGACTTTTCCCCTCATTCATCCACCAAATCCCTAACCCCATCCTTCCCCGAACCGGACCCAAAAGACGCCTATAGTCTTACGAATTTCATCGGGATTAACTTAATTAATTTTTTTAAAATATTTTGAAGACCAAACACAGCTAGGAAATGATGTGAAGCGCAGTCAACAGATGTGTGGCCCCGTCGGTGAACAAATGGTAAAGACGGCCAATCAGCATGCCAAAGAAGTGGAACAGTCTGGCACCCTTCGAATGCTCCTGGAATAAATTATGGAATTTAAATAAACATTTTATTCAATTTTAGAAAAATTTAATTATTAAAAAATAAGCTTTTCCTTGATTTTTGGATAAGTTAAATAATGAATATGAACATTCCAAAAGTTTAAAAAATATAAATTTTTTAATAAAACATCGAAAAACAACAGCAGAATATATATTTTAGAGAGAATTTAAAAAAAAAAGAAAAATCCGACCTTGTGTAAATTTTCAAAGCCAAAATTTTTTTTTAAAAACAAGATCAACGCCTTTCAAACAGTTTAAAAAATTTGCTCGCTTCCTGCTTCCCACCTCTGTGCTCTTGTTCTCCAGCTCCGCCATGCGCCTTTCCGCGGCCGCCTCCCGCTCCTCCACCGCCCTCCGTCGTTGCTCCAACTCCTCCCGGTCCCGGGCAAGTGCTGCTTGCAGCTCGCGCCTGTACTGCTCATGCTGTTCGCGATAAACGGAGTCGTGGTAGGTGTTGAGCAGGTGGAAGCCGGCCCCGAGTGCCCAGGAAACCTCCATGGAGCGCAGCTTCTTGGTCAACTGAAAAATAAAAATTGATAATTAAATTTTGATAAATTGAATTTAAAGATGCTATCAGATCAGTGAACTAATAGATTAAACTCACATAAATTCCTTTCTCGTCCGGCAAGCCATAGCCATAATGGAGAAGCGTGTAAATGTAAGTCAAATCCAAGCATTGCCATGGTTGCCAATTCTCCGGACCGATTGCCTCAGCAGGGATTGAACAAGCTGTCAAAGAAATGATGTAAATTGTCAAAGAAATGATGTAAATTTTTTTTATTGAGAATGGCGCCGAAAAAAATTATAATGATAACCTTGCCCTATGATCGCTGGAGACTATTCATATGGTCCGTAGCAAAGGAAAGGGAGAGTGGAGGAAAGCACTCCTCCTTTGCCGTAAAACCAAGTTGAAAAATTAAAAATGAAATATATTAATTTTTTTATTATTTTCCATCGGTGGACCAAGATTTGTTTGGCAAAAGTGCATTCTGATGACGTGAATTGCTAATTATCACCTCTTTCAGCCGCCATTTTGAAGTCCCCGATGGTTGCTTCGCCACCCAACTGGTCCAACGANCCTTCCACCCCGTCTTATTCCTTAGACAATGCACTTAAAATTACCACAAAGTTATTTTTCCCGAATGGCTTCTTACGGGGGCGGCGCTTCACGGAAAACGCCGAGGTCGAGGAGGCGGTGGGACAGTACCTCGCCTCAAAGATCGGCTCAGATTTTTTCAAACGAGGGATTAATAAACTTCCTTCTCGTTGGCGTAAGGTAGTCCATACTCATGGTGATTACTTTGTTGAAAAAGTTTTTTGATTGTTTTGGTCTGAATATTATTTTCGCATTTTTTTTTATCTTCATTTTATTATACTAATTGTGGTGCATTTTTTATGAAACGACCTAGTAGGACAGGGTTTAACACATCTGAATGATCGATTGAATATCCGTTTTCCACGCAGCCGAAAGCGCCAAAGTTGCCGACAAAACCTCCAATTGATCTGGATAACAAAATGGATGGTGGAACGGATGACGGCAATAGTGCCAAATTGAACGTGAAGGCATTGGCGGCAAAATTCGACAAAAAATGATTTTTGAATCTGAAAAAATGATATTTCACACTTGCCAAAATTTTCATTTATCCCTTTTTGCTTTATGTTCCTTCCCTCTCTTATCCAGAGTAATCTCGGTATTTTATGGAAAATGATGGTGATATGATATTAAGATATTTTGAATTGATTGATATTATTTTCATGCAAATTGTCTTCCTTTATTATTGTACATATTATCAAAAATAAGAGCATTTTTCATTTTGTAATCTTTTTTACATCACATAATAAAATTTTCCCTTGGATTATTCCCCAGCCAAAAAACGACATTGAAATAAGGAGAAATTATTTAAATAATCACTTTTCAATTATATCAAAATCTCAAACAATAAAATAATTTTCCACGGGTAGAGAGAATATGTGGAATTTTTATACCAAATACCACAAAATGGACTTATCAAAAATGCTAACTCGTTAATCACGAACAATTTCCAATGGAATAATAATATAGTCTGGAAAAGATAAACAAAACAAAAATATATTGGCCTTGATTGGAGGATGATGACTGGCTGGAACAAGAAAGGTAAAGGATCGATTTCTCATCTCATATGCTTTCATGGCTTTTTTCAGTGCCTTAAAAAATTTTCAGCAATTTCGTCTTTTTGGTAGCCATTTATAATTTAAATTATTTAGCGAAATGATGAGAAACCGATACTAAATTACATAATAGGGAGGAAGAAAGCACTGTTGAGTTCATTTGTTGTTGTTATTTGGTATTTATACACAAATTTCATCGGGATTAACTTAATTAATTTTTTTAAAATATTTTGAAGACCAAACACAGCTAGGAAATGATGTGAAGCGCAGTCAACAGATGTGTGGCCCCGTCGGTGAACAAATGGTAAAGACGGCCAATCAGCATGCCAAAGAAGTGGAACAGTCTGGCACCCTTCGAATGCTCCTGGAATAAATTATGGAATTTAAATAAACATTTTATTCAATTTTAGAAAAATTTAATTATTAAAAAATAAGCTTTTCCTTGATTTTTGGATAAGTTAAATAATGAATATGAACATTCCAAAAGTTTAAAAAAATAAATTTTTTAATAAAACAATCGAAAAACAACAGCAGTATATATATTTTAGAGAGAATTTTAAAAAAGAAGAAAAATCCGACCTTGTATAAATTTTCAAAGCCAATTTTTTTTAAAACAAGATCAACGCCCTTCAAACAGTTTAAAAAATTTGCTCGCTTCCTGCTTCCCACCTCTGTGCTCTTGTTCTCCAGCTCCGCCATGCGTCTTTCCGCGGCCGCCTCCCGCTCCTCCACCGCCCTCCGTCGTTGCTTCAACTCCTCCCGGTCCCGGGCAAGTGCTGCTTGCAGCTCGCGCCTGTACTGCTCATGCTGTTCGCGATAAACGGAGTCGTGGTAGGTGTTGAGCAGGTGGAAGCCGGCCCCGAGTGCCCAGGAAACCTCCATGGAGCGCAGCTTCTTGGTCAACTGAAAAATAAAAATTGATAATTAAATTTTGATAAATTGAATTTAAAGATGCTATCAGATCAGTGAACTAATAGATTAAACTCACATAAATTCCTTTCTCGTCCGGCAAGCCATAGCCATAATGGAGAAGCGTGTAAATGTAAGTCAAATCCAAGCATTGCCATGGTTGCCAATTCTCCGGACCGATTGCCTCAGCAGGGATTGAACAAGCTGTCAAAGAAATGATGTAAATTGTCAAAGAAATGATGTAAATTTTTTTTATTGAGAATGGCGCCGAAAAAAATTATAATGATAACCTTGCCCTATGATCGCTGGAGACTATTCATATGGTCCGTAGCAAAGGAAAGGGAGAGTGGAGGAAAGCACTCCTCCTTTGCCGTAAAACCAAGTTGAAAAATTAAAAATGAAATATATTAATTTTTTTATTATTTTCCATCGGTGGACCAAGATTTGTTTGGCAAAAGTGCATTCTGATGACGTGAATTGCTAATTATCACCTCTTTCAGCCGCCATTTTGAAGTCCCCGATGGTTGCTTCGCCACCCAACTGGTCCAACGAGTACTCCACCACATTTGCCTGGACTGCCCGGTCGTAGTAATAGCCGAACAGATACAGATCCTCTTCCAGCAGAGACGGCACACGCTTTATGTCAGTGACGTTGAGCACATATTGCTTCGCGGTCTCCATGCATTGTTCAAAGTTGGCTTCAGGCGAAGCACTGAAATTTAAAAAAAAATTATAAAATGCTAAAAACAGAAAATGAAACCGGAACTATGAGTTATATTGTAAGATATCCAAATATTTTTACAATAAAAAATAATCATAGCGATAATAAGCAAAAAAAATGAAAAAAATCCAGGGTCGATTATTATCAATGCCATATTAGGGGTGGAGGGAAGAAGATAATAAAAAATCGAAAAAAGGAAGTATAAAAATTGTAAATTTTCAGGTGAACCTCCTTAAGTTATGCTAAAAGGGTCAATTTCTTAAGAAAATGGTCTAAAAATTCGCAAATTCTCTAAGTAAGAATATGAAAAATGGACCTGATAAGCCACACATTGCCAGCATAGTCCCAATCGTCAAGAACAAATCCTTTTGGCAAACAGAATGTGCGCAAGGAGGGCACAGACGATGGGGTCCAATCTGGCGTGGTGAGTTTGGCAATGCCGAGTCGAGAGGCAATGATTCCATTTCCCAAATAACTAAAATAAAATAATAATAAAATTTATGGACAAATGATCGATTAAAATTAAGAAATTTTATTTATTTATTTTTTGCTGACCTGTGAGTGTACAACTTCAGCTCTTTGTCGAATATTTTCAATTTATGCGAATATTTCTGTCTCGAAAGACCCTTTAACGTCTTGTTGAAGTCGTTGGGAACAAATGTGACTTGGGTTGATCCGCCACCAAGATCCAGCGCGGCGGCGCCCTTTCCCGCTGAATTTATATTTTTATAAATTTTCAAATATTATTTTTACTTTTTTCCAATGCCGCATCAAGTCGGGTCAACAGAAAATTGAGCGTAAACCAGCCGAAAACTCCCTCATCAATCCCGCTGAGGACGCCGACCGCATCATCATCGGCCAACAAGCCGCTAGACAGCACTTCGGTTTCAATCTAAAAACAGGAAGAAAAAATCCTTAATTCCATCATTCCTGAATAAAAAAATTTTTAAATTAATTTTGACGAGTTTAATCGTTTCTAATGCAAAAATAAATACAAAAGTTTTCCAATCATTTTAACTACATAATTTTCAAATATTATTTAAAAATTCTGAAAATGAATAACCTTAAATTTCGTTTTTTATAATTTTTGCTTCCGAGAAATTTTTAAAGACCTCAGAAAGAATGGCGTCCGCCTCTTTTTCTTCCAGCAGTCTCACTCCGGCAGTGGCGCGGAATGCGATCGGCGTTTTGAACCAAAGGTCTTCCGGAATTTGCTTCTTGGCCGTCAGCAAAAGTTCCCGCACATTTTCCGCTGCCAATTCGGGAGTTTTCGCGAAACAGGAAACACCAGGTTTAACCTATAGTTGAATGATTATAAAACCCAAATTGGTTGTATTTAAAATCCACCTCCTTGTAAATCTCGGATTCCAGCTTGAATGTGCTCGGTTCTTTCTGTCCCAGCTCATGGCTGAATTCGAAAAGATGAAGTCGAGTACCGGTGGAGCCCGCGTCAATCACAGCGGCGAAGAAACGACATTGACTGCGCTCCTAAAAAGTGATTTGATAAGTAAGACATGAATAAATAAAATTTTCAGGAAATGGGGGAGGGGGAGGAAGGAAAATCTAGAAATTAGAAAATTGGTCGATTTTTTAAGGAAGATGCCTAAGCTAAATTTTGCCGGCGGTCTCCATCAGATCCGTTGTGTGACCAAAAAATCTCAATCCTATTTTTCCGGTTACAGTCCTGAGGACCCATCAATTTGAAAAGAATTCGACATGAATCTTTATATTTATAAAAAAATAAGCAAAAGTCCTTAAAATCTCACCCTTTCTTCCAAGTCAGGGGACAGACACTGCTGGATCTCCTTGGTGTCTGCCGGATGAAGTCTGTTGTGTTGCACGTCCTCATGATGATGGTCGAAGAGTTGCAATTGACTGCGCGCACAAACGGCGAAGAAAGTGAGAAGCAGAAGGGTGGTCAAGGCCGGGAACCAAAGCAAGAACGAACGCCGCATTATGCCGGGAGGCGAATTTGGTTGTTGATTATCTGACATGCTATATTCTATAGCCTTTTTCTAAAAAGATAATATATTTAAAAAATTTAAAAATCGATAGCAAAAAAATTTAAATGAATGGAGCTGAATGATATGGAATTTGGATATAAGAAAAAAATAAACAGATCTTACTGTATGGTAGTATATGAAAATATTTTATCACGGAACTCCGATTTTGGTATTATTAGTGTACATAAATTCTGAATGAAAAGTTCAAATTTAATCGAATAAAAAACAATATACACCCTACAATATTTTTTATTTATTTATATTTTTGATTTTATTATGTTGACATATTCTGCTCTCGTTGTTGTTGTTTTCTGTTTTGTTTGTTTTTGATTTGATCAATTTGATCTAAAAATAAAAATTGTTACCATTTACCATGTGAGATCTTTGGTTCATTTCAAAATACATAATGCCAAACAATATTTAATTGTGATATGAATTCGCCTTAAATCAGCAACAAACCGAAGAGAGTTTACCGTTAATACAGTACATTGGAGGAGAAATATGTTGAGGAACATGGATGAAGGACTGGCAAAATTAATTAATTTGATAAAATAATTTTTTATTCAATTAAGGCCCTGATCGACAGGTTTGACGCGATGAACATTCTCTCCCATTACTCATTAATATGTAAATGTAACAGAAAATCTAAATCGGAGTCAAAAAGATCAATTTTTCTCGAAAAAAACAACGTAAAGGTGGTATATCAAAATATTTGCAATTCCGGTGCAAGAAAATCAACAAAAATGTGTTTCGACAAAAAAATTATTATCAAAAAATAAAATTTTTAGAATGTGCTCCATGTATGAATTCTTTCTATTATAACACTTCTCTCGTCATTTGTTTCCCCCTATTCGACGAAAATGATCAAAATTTTTCCGCCGATAACAAGAGACAACGCTTGTCCGTTCCTTTTTCGGACCGGAACCCACCATTTAATCAACAACACAACTGATCTTATCGCAATCAGAAATGAGCGAATCGACCGTCCCGTCAGATGTGTGTTTTCCCCCGACTTTCTTTATTTATGGCTCAGAAATAAAAGGTAAATCCCCCGAAAACATGTGAATGTCATTGAATTTGTGACAATTTCACAGAAATTTTGACGAGGTAAAAATTTGATTAATGCCATAAAAAGGCAAATGAACGGAGTCATAATTTTGTTAACAAAATGTATAACATGTATAAGATATTTCCCAACCGACATGTATAAGATATTTCCCAACATCATTTTTCATATACTTACTTCATCATGATTTTGGTTAGCCAAGTAATATGTGAATTTTAGAAATTAAGATGCACACACATGTTATTTTTGGCGTATATCCAGATGCATATAATCATTTGAAAAAATCAACAAATTTAAAAATTCATAAATCAAAATTCGTGTCCAATCACATTTGATCCTTTCGTCCCCGAGAAACAAACAATTTGTTTGAGGCAAGATCGCGGCTGAGCCTGTGCCGTTCAATGGTACGCTTGATAAATGCAAAATCGCGAGCCCGTGCAAGCGCAAGGGGACCTGATTTTTGCGAAGAAATCAGATCAAAAGTTACCACAGGATGAAAAAAAAAGAAACGAACCAGCAGATGTTCCACTCGAAGAACCTAGCTGTTTCAAAATTGTCCGACCGGATATTTTAGCAGCATTCGATGGCGTATTGTTTTCTTGGACGGGTCTCAACTTCTGGCGGAAATAACGCATCAATGAACGGTGGCCAATACGAGCGCCTTAAAACTTGAATTTAAAATTAAAGTATTTATAATTAAAATTGGATTTTTGAAAATCTAGGCCCCAAAATATTTAAAGAATTGTGGTTTATAAATTAATTTGAACAAAAAAACATTTCTTTAGAATCCTGCAAGTAAAAAGAATTTTCAGGATTTTTAAGTAAATTCATTACCCGACGGAAGAACAAGAAATCCATCTTCCTCATACAATGTAGTGCAAGGATTTTCAGATTCTGTATCTTCTTCATCCCGCCCGTAATCGTAAAAGTCCATGAACTCGAGTAAAGCGTCATTCTAAAAATGAATCTTGGGTCATTATAAAAAATTATGAGTTTTTCAATCTCAAAACCTCCGATTTCTGGGAAAGGAACATTTAGCTATGCTTTTCCTTGGAAGAAAAACCTACCTCTCCTTTGTCATTTTTGTCATCAATCCGGAAATTGCAATGGTTTGAGTCCCGCATATGTTTCCTCAAATCTTCTAAAGTGCGGAATCGAGTACACTGACAACGGATACAAGTGAGGCCAGCGCCAATTTTAAAACCTAAAATATGAAAAAACAATATAAGGTGGATAGGCTTACATTATGAAACATTTTCTCCTAATGTCATAACATTGTAATTGCTAAACTCTTAAAATTTACCAAGATATTCAAGCAATCCCGGCACGTCTGAACAATAAGGGAGGTCAGGAATTGAGAAGCCATGCTGAAGTGTCATGTGTTGCAAAGAAGTTTGCCAATTTTCGAATTGTTGCTGACAGAATAAACATTCATTGGATGCTATGCCCTTGAAAAAAAAGAAGGGTAAAAAGGATTAGACCAGATTCAAGTCAGCTCCTTTCCCGAGCCAGATATTCTTAAATCCGTAATGCCATAATAATGAATTTTTATCTTTTCTTTTCTCGGGCCTAATTCAACTTTTGCCAAATGTTCCCCGATTATCACCTGTTCATCTTGGTCAGAATCGGAATACACTTCTTCAAGATCGGATAAATTCGGTGCATTTTGTTCTTCCTCTTCCTTCATCTTTTCTGCCGGTGTTTTATCCTTTTCCATTCCATTGGATTGTTTTTTCTCGTTTTCGTTGTGCTTTCGCGAGTTCAAATGATTGTCATAAGCATTGCGGGATCGGAACTTTTTGTTGCCACACACTGAACACAGTAAGGCACCGGAAGCGTCTGCGGGTACTGCATTTTGATCTTCTAGACCCAACGCCCCGGATGATACCTGGGAGATATTGGGCTTTATTTGAAATTTTTTTCAGAGCCTTAGAATTCGAAAAAGAAAAACACATCAATCATAACCCATCGAAAAATGACGAAAACAATCGCAAATCGAATTTTACCATCGGTAAAACATTAAAATTTGGAAAGTTAAGTTCCAAATTAAATAAAAAAAAGACTGGATTTTAATAGGCTTTGAGTTTGGACCCATGATAGTCGATGCTGAATTTCATTTCCAAGCTCTATATCAAGATCCCCTGCTGGTAATTTAAAATAAAAATAGTCTCTCGATAGAAATGGACTTTCTTATGATCTTTTGAAGCGAATTCCTTTTTGTAATAGCACAGAAAAAGTGGATAAATTGAGGAAAAAAAACAAACAACAATCATTTAACATAGCATGCTTTCGCGTCATAAAAGCATAGCGCCAAAAATAAATTTTGATTTATACAGGATGTTTGCGCTGATTTTACCTGTGTGTATTGTTGGAGTTTGGTGCGAAAATCATGTTCCGAAACCGGTGGAAGACTGGCAACCTTAAAACACGGCAATTGTTAAATTTTGTAATTTTCGAATTGAGTCGGGATTAGAGCAGATAAAACAAGTATGCGCCAGAAATAGAAAGGATATTAGATATTGTTTTTTTATAGTTGAAAAAAATTGTGACAGTTGGATAATTTTTGAACCTAGAATGGGTTTTTAAGAATTTTTTAAATTTTCTTTTGAGAAACCTTTCTTAAAAAATAATTTTTCATGATTTATAGAATATTTGTCCCTTTTTAAAGTTACCTGCCGCTTCACATTGTACAGATGCCAATCAGTGCGATAATGGTCTCGTTGGATCAGTCCACTGGAGAAAACGAGCTTGCAAGCCAGGCAGGTTTGTCCCGTGGATTTCCCAAGGACAGCAGTCGATGATTCGTGCGGTCTTTTGCCTCCTTGAAGAGATTCTGGAGATGAAATCATTTATCGATTCAGTGGTCCGACAGTTGTAAGGTTCAATATCTTAACCAATAAATTAGCAAAATGATTTTGCATATATGCACTATTGAAAAATTGAAATGATTTTTGCTAAAAACATATTTTTTCTATTTTAAAGTCCATGAGAAACAACATTTTTATTCAAAAAATCTAATGATAATGAGATGAAAATTTATCGAAATCAACAAAAAAAAAGGTTGGGTGGAGGAGTGGGAAATTTGCTCAAATCAAGGATCGATTTTCTGTTCAAATACTCTAAACACTGAATCTTTGAAAAAATGATGATGTAAATCTCTCAAATGTTGCTCATCTGATAGAGGCCAGCAGATACAACGGGGATTGTACCGTCTGATGTGATAACGGGAAGTTGACCCTTAAAATGATGAAAATTATTTAAAAAATAATTTATAATTTGACTTAAAATCAGGCCCGTAGCCAGGGGGGCGCATGGGGACCAAAAAATGAAAAGGGGCCTCCCCGTTAAAATTTTTTGGGAAATTTTTAAAAAATTTGAAAAATTGGCTGAGTTACTTTAAAAATCATAAAAAATTTTCTCCGATGGCCCCCAGGCCGCTGGAGACCCCTACCGACCGCCCTCCCCTTGGTGCCCCCCCCCGAAAATTTTTCCTGGCTACCGGCCTGTTTAAAACCGAATAATAACATCAAAAATATACTATGAAGAAATTTTTATGAAAGTCGATTTTTACGTATTTTTAATTTGCACCAACCGTGGTGGGTGGCGGAACCGACATGTTCACGCTAATCAAAGAGCTCTGTGGAGAAACCAAGTCCACTGTCGGTTGGCCATTCCCATTTTCAGCTTCCTTGAACTGCTCCAACTTGATGCGTTTTTCTTGCGGTTGTTCATCGGAAGGTTCCACTTTATTCTCAGTTACAGCCGAAGTTGTCGTGCTAGCAGCTGTGAGTTGCTGTGGGAGAACTCTAAAAACAAACCCAACTATGATAAAGAGAATGAAGTTGCCATTCAAAACATGAGTGAAAATTATTTCAGTTTTTTTCCGATCGAGACAAAAATTCAGCAAAATAAATTTTAGTATATTTTATAAATATTAATTTACTCTTTGTGAAGAGGAAGCTTCTTGCCATGGAAGATGGTCATTGAAGGTGCGATCTCGAAGCTTTTTTCAAAAGCCAAGTGTTTCTCAACGTGTTGCGTCACTCTTAAATGGAATTGATGATTTTATGTCCTAAATATTGAAAAATTTTCATTATTTGAACTCTTATTTTTATGAAAACAGGGTCGGTGACAGAAAAGATTTTGAGGGGGCCCAAAACGAAATTTTTTTTAAAGTGAATTTTTCTTAAGAAAATTTTAATTTTTCTTTAAATTTTCCGAGTTTGGGAGGGGCACGTGCCTCCCTTTGCACTTCCCTGGCGCCGGGCCTGATGAAAAGTGTTTAAATTTTTGTTGCATCCCAATGATATAAAAATGAACAAAATTTTCTGTAGTTGTTCATCGTTTTTCTTTTTATAATTTTTTTCTTAAAATATTCAAACCATTCTAACCTGCCCACATCATTTCCCAGCTCCTCTAGAAATTCCATTTTTCGCATTGAAAACTGAAAACGCTCTTCCGGACTAAGGTCCTTGGATTCGATTGCTGTGTCGAAGGCGGCCACAATTTCGCTGTCCCGCGAATGCGATGAACTGTAAGCCAAATCGACAAGTGCCAAATACAGTTGGACATTATCCTGAAAATATTTTTTTTCATTCTTAAGGATTTTTTAAAAGTTAGACCTTATCCTTGGAAATGGCCTCCTTCAACACTTTTTTCGCGAGTTTGCGGTCATGTCGGAATCGAGTGTGAAAACGCGCCAATTTCAGAGCCCAGAAGGATGCCATTTTGCGAGACATCAATGAGGCTTCCTGGATCATCTTTTCGTATTTTGCAACAAGATTGGAATAATCAGGACTTCTTAATATATATTCAAATGAAAAATCAGTTTTGCTTATAAATTACTCCATTTTGCTGATTTTGCGCCTTTCAATGGCCATCAATCGTATGTGAATTGCAACATAATCGGGATGGCGACGATCGAATTCGGACAAAATTGATGCGGCGATATCCATGTCACCTGTTAGTTTTGAAAATGTTTTCGATTTATCAAATGAGTTTATTGTAAATCTCGTAATTATAATCTGATACCTAATGATCTCAAGAAAAAATATTGGTACAGATCGAGGAATTTCTATCGGTGTCCATAGGAACCTTCTCTGACCGAATTTACAGTGTCTGCTGTCTGTCAATGTTATCTCTCACTTTTCCTTTTTCCCTTCCCACGGAAAGACAATATAAGATAAAAATCATTCGCTTCATATTCTTTTCCTTTGGACTTATGGATACCGATTGAAAAACCTTAGGCTGTATTTTTGGGAAGATAAAAATATTTTTTTGATTTTTTTGGTCAAAATGCTTCGAATGAAAATTTCCTATCTAGATTCATCAGCCTTATTAAAAAAAATTCAGCTGTTCGATTTTCGCAATTCGGGAGTTCGAGTGGAAAAAGAGGAAAAGAGAAAAATATTATAGAAGTAGGCTGAAATAGGTTGTGTATTTATGAACTACCGTGTTTTTCCTCAAAAGCGCTGTAGGCAAGGTGTATGCCGGGTTTGCGTGGACAATGAATGCCGGTAGCTCGCTTATAAATGTTTCGGGTCGCAACAGTGTCATCAATGGACTCAAGATAATTGGCAAACTAAAAAAATAAAATAAAAATTTATTATTTTTCATTTATTGTGCCTTGATCCACATTTCCTCATAGTTTGCACACGCGATCATGCATCGTTCGAACAGGAATAGGATGCGCGACTTTTTCTTTGTCTTAATTTCAAAATCCAAATAGGAGTACCAATTGCGCAATTGCTCACGCTCCAATGGTTTTACATGAAAATAGGGGCGCTTGATCTAAAAATAATAATTTTTAAAAAGAAGAATTTAATCTAATTTTACCGCATTTTCAAAATTCCAGCGAATGCTGACTTCGTTCTCATTTTCCAAGTAACGCTGTTGTCGGCGACTTACAATTTCTTCATGAAATGCTCGCAGTACATCCTCGTTGTGCTATAATAGTTGAAAAATTCCAAAATTTCTTCAAAAATTAGTTTGAAAACACACCTTCCTTCGACGCAAAATTTTCGGTTTCATTTCCTCCGCATTTTCGGCGTCATTTTGGACGCTTTCATCTGCAAATTCTTCAACAAAAAACATTGGTTGTCCGTCCAGTGCATCCTTCACTCGTGGATAAACAACATCTAAAATAGACTTATATCTAAAATTTAATTTAAAGTGAAGAAGTGAATATTTTCTCAAATTTTTCCTTTTTTGGTTAAAATAAAAATTTCAACAAAAACCAGAATACCCTTAATCAGTAGCGTAGCCAGGGGGAAGGGGGGATTCCCGGATTCCCCCCTAAAAGGGTCCCTTCTCACCAAAGCAAAAAATTGGACTGTTCCCTTAAGAAAATTTGATAAAATTTCAAAAAAAATTCCCCCATTCCCCTCCCCCTCGTTGAAATTTTTTCTGGCTACGCCACTGCCCTTAATTCAGAAATAACTACCAGTAATCTCATTGTATTCCTCAGAGCTGAGAATTTGGTCCGGCTCATGACTCTGCACAAAGTTTCGAAATCTATAAAAAAAGTTTTGAAAAATTGCAAAATTTTTGTCGATTTCTAGAAAATACTTTTCAAAATGGCTGGCATAGAGTGCAGTGGGAGTCACAATGAGCACATCGAAAAGTACCATGGCCTTATCAAACTCATTGTTGGCGATCTCCCAGTCGATGAACTCAACCCAGAGCTTGTCCGAACGGAACTCCAGGCCGCATGCTTCTAATGCGCGAGTATAGACACTGGAAATTGAGGTGAAAATCTCGCTCAAATCCCGGAAAGTTTGGCATCGTCACTTATTGATCACCAAATCAAACATACCAGTGTCCAACGGTTTTCCCCTTGGCTTTTCATCTTTCTGCGCACGATCTTCTTTTTTCATAAGATCGATAAAAACTATCGTAATGGATTACAAATTTTGATCAATTAGTCAAATGATCACTTTTAAATTTAAACAAAAAATACAAAAGAAATGCCCTAATAGGATGCCCTAGGAAATAGAAAAAAATTTTAATGCTCATATCCGAGGCTTCCCCTCTAAATGAGGTTAAAGTTCGAAATAGAATCAGTTTTAAGAAGTTTTAAAAAAGCTAGAATTTATGGGCGGAAATGGAAAAAATAACGTAGAAAATCAAAATTTCTTATCGAAAAATATCTAAAAAATTTAATAATTTTGGAAATTTTTTGATGGGCCCCAAATCATATGTTAATTTTTTCCGGAATGGTCTTACCTGTTATATGAAAGAGATGCATGACCATCAAAGTTTTTTATTCAGAAGTACAAAAATGATCACAGTGTTGAAAATGTGGAACCCGATTATCAATTTTATTAATGATCGAATGGATCTTTGTGATTATCTATTTTCGATTCTACTGTGTCCCTCTCTCCTCCTATCATCACCAATTCTCAAAAATTTCGGGAGGAGAAATGAGGAAGAGGAGAACCTCTGTCTTCTTCTGCTGAAATTTCTTTAATTCACTTCGGAATAAACAATTAACTTTTGGATCCCACGATCGAATAAATTTTTAATAAAAAGAAAAACCCACTCTCTGATTTTCGAGGTGGCTTGCCGCTGTCCTTGGGCGATTTCCTTCACATAGGCTATATAGGCCAACCAAAGATCCACACTTAAAGGGATGGCCTCAAGTCCTCTTTCATAGACCTTAACTTGGCAAAAATTACAATTTATTCAATTGATATGAGATTTACCGTCAAACATTTTTCATAATGCTTGTTGCTGCGTTCGAAATCGGCGTACTTCTTCCAATACCCGTAACAATATGGATAACGACGCAAAAAGCCGTCATAGGCATTTCGGGCTTGTTTTTCATCATTCTATAAAAAATTTAAAATTTGACTTATGTAAAGCTGATCGACAAATTATTTGACTCAAAAACAGCTAACCACTTTCTCCACAATTTTCAACAGCCTTGTCCAAGCATCGAAGTCATATTGATCCTCTTTGACGGTTTTCAGAGCCTGCTGAAGCATTGCTTGTTCGAATGAATTGCTATAAATGATAATTTTTTACAAATTAATAAAAAAATCCATCAAACCTCTCATCTCTGTCACGACTTCTGCTCCGATGGCGATGATTTCTGACAGGACTTATGCTTATGTTCGGCATTGATCCTATTCGCTCAAATGGGAATTATTCAATAATTCTGAAATATTGGTTTTTAGTAGAGCCTGGACCTTGACTGGATCCAGGTATTTTTGGAAAATCCATAATTTTCTGGATTTATCCCTGGATCCGGAATCCAGATCCTACCTAATTCCAATCCAGAAAAAATCCAGTCCAGAACCTTTAGAGAGACCTGGATCTGGACTGGATCCAGTCTGAATTTTCTGGATCCAGTAGTCCAGAATCCAGAAGGTTTTAGAAATATTCTGGATTTCCTGGATTTATCCTGGATCCAGATACTTCCCATTTTCAATCCAGAAATCTGAATCCAGGAAGAACCCGCTGTCCGGGCTCTAGTTTTAAGTTAATCTCCGGACGGGAATGCAGCATTGCACTCCCGTTTGTGTAAAATTTCAAATCAAAAATCTAGGTTTGGGTTCTGTTCAATTCAAGTTTGGCTATTCAAAAATAAAAAACAGCCTAGAAAAACTTTGATCTAGAACCTAGGCCAATCAAATAAAATAAGTTCTATTTTTTCTTTGCCACACGAATTAATCCTATGAAAATTTATGTTAAGATTCGAACATGATAGTTGAGCATTTGACATTTGAGGGCCCAAAACCTTAATTGAAATTAAGTTGTGTCAAGCTCAATCCTCAAAAATTTCTTCACATCTTTGGGTTGAAAAGTAGAGATTTTTTTAAATTTTTTTTCGTGAAAGTGTTGGGTTTGTTGGATCCTCACTTTCGTGTTATAGAATCTTAAAATGTCGGGTCCTCAAGTGTCAGCAGGTTTCCAATTCTCAAGTGCGAGTTTTCAAGCGTCGTATATCATCAAATCAAATAAAATAAAAGTACGTCCCTGCTGGGAATGGGAAAGGTCCAGTGATGTTTTGTATTTGTACAAACGCTAGTACGGTAGCCTAATTAGCTCCCAGTATTGAGTGGAAAGGCGCCGAATAACAATTCAAACACAATCACCATTTTCATACCTTCGACCGTAAGAAAAAAGAACAATCAGTGCATATGCATACGTATGGTTATAGAAATTTATGAACTTTTTTTAAGATTGGATGTACCATAATCCATAAATGACAATAACAACACAAGATTTCATGAGAAAATATATTTTGTATGATGGTAGCTACAGTAATAATTCGATCATTCGTAAAATAAATAACTTATTTTTTCGTTTTCTAGTAGAGTAAATAACTAGGTGTGGACCCCATTCTGCTTGAGAGACTAATGATTTTTCGACGAAAAGAGTCACATAATCATTTTTTGCTTCTTTGGCCTTATTTTCATTTTCTCACATGTGTATATTTGGCCCATTACGTTTCGTAATTTGGACATTTCGTAGCCCAAATACATGTACTATATTCCTGCACTCTTTCATCAATTTATGTTTCTCTAGCCCTCATAGTTTCTCTGCGTCTCTCACCTTCTCTATTTCCTAATACTTTCCCCTCCATTTTCTATTCCATTTCCATCAATAATTTCCCCTCCGCCCGTCACCATTCAGCCACATTCGCCCTTTTCCACAACTCACACCAAAGAACACAAGCTATGGCTGGCTTGGTTTTACTCTTCCCTTAGCGCGCCAATTCTCTCGAAATTTTATAAAATCGATGGCGTCACTTTTGGAGTCAAGAAATTTATTTGAAAATTGCACAAAAATTTAGGAAAAATTTCATTTCAATGGCTGGAGGCAAAGGAAAGTCTGGCAAGGACAGCGGAAAGGCGAAATCGAAGGTTTGTTAAAAATGCGAATAATTCGGAAAATATTACGCAAAATATTTTTTTATAAAAAATTTCAGAAAATCATCTCGCGGAGCGCCCGAGCAGGCCTGCAATTTCCCGTCGGACGTATTCATCGATTTCTGAAGAAACGAACCACCAGCACCGGCCGAGTTGGTATGACGAAAATATTTTAATTTTATTTTAATTTTATTCGTTTTTACATTTTTTCAGGTGCAACTGCCGCCGTTTACAGTGCAGCAATTCTTGAATACCTGACCGCGGAGGTGCTCGAGCTGGCCGGGAACGCATCCAAAGATCTGAAGGTGAAGCGAGTGACGCCGCGGCACTTGCACTTGGCAATCAGGGGAGATGAAGAGGTAGTTATATTTACCTAGTTGAAGTTTAAGTTTTTTAATTAAATTGTTCCCTCCCCTTACAGCTTGACTCGTTGATCAAGGCCACAATTGCGGGTGGAGGAGTGATTCCGCACATTCATCGTTATCTGATGAACAAAGTGATTTGTTATGAGGAAATTGTTTATGAATTGCAAATTTCAGCAGAAAGGAGCCCAACAACCCGGAATTGGACCAAAGGGACAAACTGCATAAGACCGGACCAAAGGATTCTGGAAGCGTGAATAATCGGAACTAACCCCATTCATTTCCGTTCTTTTCCCTCATGAACATGATGAACTCATTTACCCCGCTCCCACTGTCCCCACTAACTTTTGAGTCTTTGTATAGACCAAATACCCCATTATAATCCACCATTTTTCTTTATTATTTTTATTTTACTTACTAAATAAAATTGAAAAATATTTTTAGTCATTCACACACAAAAAGCATTCCTATTCCTAAATTGACATCCCATCAGTTGATTTAGGAATATTTTACAGTAGGAATAGGGCTGACCGTCGCGTTGACATTCTTTGGGATACATTTTTTCGATTAGTTCACTTGATAAGCTGTGTGTACTGTAACTTGCCCTTTTTCATTTGCGCAAACATGTCAAGTTTCAATTCAAATTTATTTTTTCGCGCCAATTTTGGAACAAACAGATCGAGCCATTTGAGCGGAATTTTACATTTCGGTTCAGCAGGGCCCTGTTTCAATTCTCACTTTTAACGGGGTCAGCGGTCAGGTCATCTGATCCCACGTTCATTTGATCCCACGCCCCAAAAACTTTTTTTAAAGACTTGTTAGACCTAAACTTCAAATGTCAAATATATGCAGAATTTTAAGCTCTATCTTTTGGTGTTTTTAGTTTTTCGAATTTCCCGGAAAATTTTTGAAATTTTTCGAAATTATCGAAAAATTCGAAAAAATCGTGTTTTGTTGAAAAATTTCAAAAATTTTCCGGGAAATTCGAAAAACTAAAAACACCAAAAGATAGAGCTTAAAATTCTGCATATATTTGACATTTGAAGTTTAGGTCTAACAAGTCTTTAAAAAAAGTTTTTGGGGCGTGGGATCAAATGAACGTGGGATCAGATGAGGTGTAGCCCTTTTAACTTTTAACTTTGAAGATTTTTCACCATTAACTTGAAAAAGTTCAAAGTAAGCGTTTCAATTTCGACTTTAAAGTTAAAAGTTCAAAGTTAAAAGTTAATGGTGATTTTTTCAAAGTTAATGGTTATCGCGTTTCAATTCTCACTTTTAACTCGACAAATTCTTAAAAGTTACTTTTAACTTTAAAAAAGTTAAAAGCAAAAAGTTCAAAGCTCGAGAAGGGCCTAAATCTTTTAAAAGTAGGCTTACAACTCGAGAATTAGCCAACCAAACTCAACCAAATTTTGCACACATATTCTTAAGACCGTCTGGCCCAAATTGTACACACATATTCTTAAGATCCGTCTGGCCCAAGGAATCACCCAACTCGACCTCAACGCCCTGCAGAACTCCGCTCTACCCGACCCTGTCAAGGCCCTGATGCACCAGGTGGTCGACCTGCTCAAGCTGGCCGGGGAGCTGCTCACCGATCAATGTGCACAAAGGGACGACGACGACCGTCTACGCACTGTGGTGCTCTCCAACATGCCGGAGAGCGATGCCGAGCGCCCTATGGATAGGGCGCGACAGGATGTGGCGCGTGTTCAGGACGTGCTCAATGAGTGCGGACTGGACGCGTGCCTGCCTGCGGCGGTCACCCGCCTCGGCAAGCGCCAGCCCAACCGCCGTCGGCCGATCAAAGTCCAGCTGCCGTCGCAGGGAGCTGCCATACACGTGTTGCGCAACAGGCTGAAGGTCCGTGAGGGCACATTCAAAGAAATCAGGATTCGTGAAGAAATGACGCCGGAACAGCGCAAGGAAAGGTCAAGGTTAATACAGGAGTGCATCAAAAAAAGATCAGAAAGATCAGAAACAAAAGATGATTACATTGTTTATGCCAATACTGTTATGCTCCGTTCTGATATTCCGCTCTTTAACAAATTTAAAGTCTATGAGTCCCCTCCACATGCTCGAATTAAGATTCTCAAACTGCATCGTGACATTGACTCTCTTCAAACTCAATGGAACATTGTTAATAACCCATCCTCAACTTCTTCACAAAATTAATTTTCTCAATAATATATTTCACATAATTTCTCAATTTTTACCTTTGACACCCCCTGACCTATTTTAAGCTCATTTGTTTTTCCACTTGTTTTCTCCTTCCCCTTTTTGTCCAATCATTTAAGTGGCCTTTGGGTCCTTTGGTTGTGAATAAATGAAATGAAATGAAAGACATATTTACATGGCCATGATTTTTTTCAGAATTTTTGGCCCATGCATTTTATTGTTATTAATTTTTTACTGAATACACCCATTTTAACGGTGGTTTTAAGAAAAAATAATTTTGCAATTCTAAAAATGATTTTCTTAGCAAAATTGCTCATTATAACTTCGTTTGTGGAAAATATGCGACATTTCGTCATACACAAGAGTCCTTTCGGCATTTTGATACATTACTTTTAATTTTACGCATTATTGTGTTTCAATTGGTTAAAAGTTAAAGCAAAAAGTTAAAAGTAAAGAAAAATTAATTGAAACGCGATAACTTTTAACATTAACTTTTAACTTTGAAGAATTTCGCCTTTAACTTTGAACTTTTTAATGGTTCGAATTGAAACACGGTTACTTTTAACATTAACTTTTAACTTGAACTTTTTAAAAGTTCAAAGTTAAAAGTGGAATTGAAACAGGGCCCAGTTGCTTACAGCCGGGTTCAAAAAATTTCAACCGCGGGCTTCGGCTTTTAAAATTTTCGGCTCCTTAAGAAAAAAGCTCAAGTTCCACCATTCACAAAAAAATCCGCTCCGGCCTTTCAGAAATTTTAGAGTTGAGCCGGAACTTTTCCCAACACTGTTTCTACCCTCAATTTTTATATCCTTCAAACTAAACATTGATTTTATGGACCTAATCAGGTAAAGGCGAACCTTTCCCGACAAAATATACAGTATCTTCTTCTAAAACGACAGTCCCTTCAAACCGGAACCTGTGCTTGCTCCCCTTACCTACTGTGTGTTCGAAGCTCCGAAATTTTTTGGATTTTATATTTTCGAGTGATGAAATTTGGATTTTATTGAATTAAAGAAGATGTAATTTATCTATTATTTCAATGTCTTTCCGTTAATTACAACAATAGCAACAAAATGTATAAACTATATGAAAAAGACCAACAATATGTTGACCCTAACATCTGTCACGATCTATCTTACGACGATCTTATTTATCGTCCTTGTCCACTCCCTCATCGGTTGCATCACTGTCTTCATCTTCTTCATCCTCCTCACTCTGCAGCCAGCCAACCAACTCCGCCAATTTGTCCACCCTCTGCAACGGCGATTCAGAGTCCAGCTTCCCATACCAGTCCACAATGAGTTTATCGTCGATGAGTTCCTCTGTTTGATTGAGAAAGTGCAAAACATTGGGCACAATACGCCGAAATTGCTCATGGTCCACCGAAAATTCCTGCGAAATAAATCAAAATGAACCATCAGAGGAAAGAGATTTTGATCAAAGACCTCAATGGCGGAGAGTATTTGCATGTGAGAAGCAGTTTTCTTGAAGTAGATTGACCAAAGTCCGCTCCAATTTTTGTACATCTAAAAAATTATTTTTTTTTTTCAAATTTATATAAAAAAATTTAAAATTTTGGCATCCCAATTTTTTTGGCGCCGGTAAAAGGACTCACTTTCATAAAAGCCGTGAATTTATTGGCGACCTCGTCAAGTCGCAAGAATGCCAAAAACACATTCTTGGCAACTTCGTCCACCGGGATATTGTAGGCCAATTTGGAAGCATTGATCTCGAGCTTGACCTTGTCCACCAACTCTGAATCCAGGCTGGTGCTACTCGACCCCGCCATGTCCTCCAAAATCGATTGCATCGATTCGAACACTTCACTCACAAAGGCACTGACATTTCCCTGCAAAATTATAAATTTTAAAGGGTTTCTGACTGGAAAATAGCGACCTGATAAGTCACATCAACTGCCGCATTTTCACTTTCCACATTTGGTGTATTTTCCGGTGATGAAAAGGCAACATTGACTCCATTCCAGAAATGAATTTTCTTCCCAGCAACAAGAAGTTTCCAAAAATATTGGCCTTAAATCTGTAAAATATTCGAGATTCATTTGCAAACCCATACCATTCTCTGTTGGTTCACTCTCAATCCGCCAATGCCTTCCGATGCTGCTCTCCCCTCGGCTATCCGTCCAAGGTTGGCCCATCAACACAGTTCCCTCTGCAAGTTGTTGTCCTGGACCAACTCTCGTTCCGGTGCCAAGCACACAACCCTTCGGTATCCTGGCACCCTTGCCAATGTAGACATCATTGCCCAGCATCGAATATTCAATGTGAGCTTCATCTTCGATATGGACCCCATCTCCCGCAATCACTGATCGCACAACGGCATTTTTGCCTAAAATTTTGATCGATTCATTGAGCAAATACCGATATTCGTGTAAAATACAGACCAATATTTGTTCTGGCCCCAAAAGTACTGGTCTCAATACTGGTGCCGGGGACGATAAGGCATTCTTGGCCAAACAAACAATCCTTCAGCGAGTTTGTTTCAAACTCGAGTTTCTCCAGCTCTGGCGAATAAATGTTTTGCTTTTGGTGATGTTTTGGACGAGCGAAATCAGTAAAATTGGGCAATACATTCTCAAAGGTCAAAGGGAAACAATTGCGACGAAGAAGAGCCTGATGGGTCCGGAAGAATGCAGGAAAATTGCTGAAAAAATAAAATGACATTCATCAAGATCCAGGGGTGGATCTAGAGGGTACAACCCCCAAGTAGAAAAAATTGGTAGAGGGTCGTAGAGGAAAAGGGAAGAAACAAAAATCAAAAATTATGAGGAAATTAACCAATTTGCTAAAGAAATGGGTCTAATCAAAATTTTCTCCGGCGGTTATCGGGGCCGCCTACACCACGAAATACGGTATAATTTCTCCATAAACTGCAAAAATGGCCATTTTTTTGAAAAATGGCCTAAATTATCAAAATTTTCTCCGGGGCCCCGAACCTTGGACATGGGTATCCCCACCAAGCCAAATATCGGATCCGCCCCTATGACGACTCACTTTGCGGTAATGGCACATAAGTCGCTGACAATGTCCAAATGGATGTGTTGAGCCAGAAATTCTTCATTGTGCAGAATATCATGCACAATGCCGTCAAAAGTGTGGAAGTCGTAGTTGCCGGCAAAATGGCTGGAAAACTCGTGGGCACACAATGCAATCCCACAGCTAAGCAAATCTGTCCGGAAGGAAGTTTCAGTCAAAAAGGCATTCTAAAAATTAAAAATAATAATCTAATTGAATAAAAATATATCTACCTTCTGAATTTGGATAAATTCACTATTTCGAGCAATCGCATCATAGTGGACCAATTTCCGTGTTTGACTATGAAAACCAAGGAGTGTCATCCCGGGAGGTTCCAGAATTTTGTCGCTGTCAACCTTTCCTTTGGCATTTTTTGGCTTTTCACTGTAAAGAAGTGTAAGTATGTTGAGCTTGTTCTGGCGACGTCTAGCTCTGAAAATGGGAAATTTAAATTTTAAAAAAATTCGTGAAAATTTACTTGAAAGCCTCGATTTGTTTAGCAAGATTGGACGAACAAAATGTTGCGCAATTTTGAATCAACACGAAATCGCTCTTCAATAAATGGCGAGAGTCCACTTCCCGCAGGACATCGTTGACTGAATGAGCATCTTGGACGGAAATCACTTGTAAATGTTTGAAATTTGAGGCCCATTTTCTGCAGTAAAATTTCAAAATTTGGCGAATTTTCAAAAAATCCAACTCACTCATGGAACCGTGACACCACTTCCTCCTTTTGATTTGCAAATGCGACTATGACATTGGGCGACTCAAGCCACGTCACCCATTCAAGACACAGGTCAATGAAGTTGAAGGCAGAGAATTTTTGGAAGGCCTTTAAAAGAGATTAATTGGGAATATAAAAATAAACAATTTTCATACCCATGATTTATCATTGGTAAGAGGAGCAAATTCCGGTGCAAAGTTGTCTGCCACAATCAAAACTTCCATTTGTTGCTTGTCACCCATAGCAAATAGTGATTTCTGAAAAAAACTCAAAATAGAAAATAAAAAATTTTAGGAAAAGAAAAAGAATGACATGTTGATCATCATTGGTTATTATTGATCAAATAAAATCCATGGCCTTTGATCGAAGCGATCATTTATTATTACAAATATATTTATGGTCACAAACTTTCAATAAGTTGAGCAAATTCCGAAAGTGATTCCGTTTGGGAAAAGGAAAAATGGGCTATATATCTTTTCTATCTTATTGGGATGGCTATCACAATTCACAAGATTGTAAATATGGCAACAAATTGGAGCAATAATGGGGTTAGTCATTGACGTTGGCATGGATCCTCCATCGGTTCATCAGCAATTTCATTCAAACTTGACACCCTGCGCAAGTGGAAGTTCCTTGCCGAAGTTGATTGTACAAGTCGAGCGACGCATGTAGTGCTTAATCGGGATAAGGATTTATAAGTTAGTAGAATTTATTTTTAGTAAATTTTAATGATACGGGTGATTTAAATATCCAAGTTCGTTCTAATTTCCACCTCTACCTTCCACGCATCGGACCCGCTTTCACGCCCTCCGCCTGTCTCTTTCTCTCCTCCAAACGCGCCACCTATCTCTGCCCCGGAAGTGCCAATGTTGACGTTAACAATACCGCAATCGCTTCCCTTCGGTCTAAAAATATTCGATACACAAAATATTCCTTTATTATTAAATATAAATGAATCGAATTATTTTTATAAATGTTTACCCTATCCATTCCGACAAATGGGTCAAGTTCTGCGTGAACAAACTGCTGGACAGCCCCTGTTTTGCTTCGTTGTTTATCGCTACCGCTTCCTGAACCGAATAATTTAAATCCCAATAGATAATAAATTATATAAATGTTATACCTCAAAATTGGATACTTTAAGCGCATAAACAATGGGGGCAAAAGTCTCTCTGAGCACCACCGGAGCGTCATGAGCCAGGCCAGAAATGATTGTTGGCAGCACATAGTTGCCCTTCATCTCTTCCACCACTTTCCCTCCACATTCAATTTTTCCTCCCTAAATAAACATGTATAATCAATCATAAAAAATTCAATAGTTTCATAAATTATTCCAACAAATTGACATACAGTAGCTATGGCCTCTGCAATTGCGGATTTGTATTTGAGCACGGATTCGCGACTATGCAATGGGCCTATCAACGTCCCTTCGTCTAGCTATAAAAAAAATTAAAATGTCTAAATCAATGTTTTCGATTTTATTGCGACCAACCGGGTCCCCAATTCTCGTGTCCATCAACTGCTTATATGCCTTTACCACTCGCTCCAGCACAACATCGTAAACCTTTTCGTGAATTATTAATCGTCGAGTGCTCGTGCATCTTTGTCCTTAATAATTCTTAAAAAAAGAATTAAGGATGATAAAACCCGAGGTTCCAACGCATGAAAATGTCACAGCAGGCACCACCAAATTCAGGTCGGCATCGTCCATGATGATTATGGCATTGTTGCCACCGAGTTCAAGCAGTAACTACAGTATAATGAAAATCGAAACAAAATTCGATTTTTGGAGGGGAGGGATGGCACCTTCCCAAATCGGGCCTGAACATGTTGACCCACAAGTCGACCAACTTCTGTCGAACCTGAAGAATGCCCAGGTTCCATTTTAAACTCGAATTCAAAAATTCAAACCGGTGAATGACAGCAAATTGATGCGAGGATCTTTGACCAATGACCTTACAATTAGATGAAATAAAATTTTTTGTTTATTTTTTTCGTAATTTACGAGCCAATGTCGCCCTCGCCACAAATCAAAGAACAAATGGCGGGTGGTAAGCCATTTTTGTGAAGGACATCTTGGATCAATCGAACAATGGCAATGGAGGTGAGTGGGGTGGAGGGTGCCGGCTTCCATACAACAGAATTGCCACAAACAAGTGCCAGGGCCGTGTTCCATCCATAAACAGCGGCGGGAAAGTTGAAGGCGCTTATAACTCCGACCTGAATTTTTTCAATTTGGTCAAATTTTAAATTTTTTTTTTTGATGAGCTTACAATTCCTAATGGATTCCATTGCTCCAAAAGAAAATGCTTTTTCCTTTCAGATGGAATTATGCTGCCGGAAAACATTCGCGAAAGACCAGTTGCATAGTCTGCGATGTCGACGAATTCCTGCACTTCGCCCTTTCCTTCCGACAATATTTTGCCCATTTCCAAAGTGACCTAAATGATCAGATTTATTCTCAACTCGATGTTTTTTCACTCGAGGTCATGGAAAATTTTCCAAACTTTTTTAAAATAATTTTGAAGCGAAATTCTATTCATATCAATTTCTTTCCTGTTCTCTCTTTTTGCACGCTATTTTTCTTTCGCTTTAAAATATAGTTAGAAAACTTGAAACATTCCTTGTAACAATTGGAACAACACGACACATGATTATAAAACTAACCAGTTTTCCCAGGTTGTCGATGTGTTTGCGGAGTGCATCACCAATCTGTCGAACAATTTCGCCCCTTGCTGGTGCAGTTATCTCCGCCCACGTTTGATAGGCGGACTTCGATGCTCTTACGACTCGTTCATAGTCCTTTATCGATGTATGTCCAAATCAGCTCAATTCCCAATAATTTTACCCACCTCATTTGTTCCAAATCGGACTTTGGCAATCGGCTCATTTGTAGCTGGGCAAATTGACTCAACTGTCTTCCCAGAAGCACTCCATTTGCCATCAAATACGCCATCATTGTCTTCTTTGATGCCGAGTTCGGCCAGAAAAGAATATTTTTGCTGGTTGACCAGATATGAAGATGTTTTCGAGTCGTTGGAGAACATTGCGGTGAATTGTTTGAGGGAAGGAGCACCAATCAATGCAAATGCTTTTCTATTCAAAAGTGAAGTCGAGGGACGAAAGATCATCGATCCGCAAGATTCCTAAATTTAATAAAATTGTGAAAGGATTAAAGTTTTGCGAAAATTATTTAAAAAATTGGGCCTTCCTTGTCCATGGGGACGGGGATCTTTGCGGTGGGATCCTTTGTCCCGAGAATCCTTTGTGTGGGGTGGGGTGAAGGGAATCCTCTTGCGTAGGAATTCTTCGCTTCGAAATGATATGGTATTTAATTTTTTTTTCAAATAATTTTTTTTAAAGCAAAAGATAATCGTAATCGCGGTCGCGGGAACGGGAACCGGATTAGAAATTACATAAAATTTACTAAAATAACATAACGCCAAACATACACGTGGGTTCGCAATATTTGAAAAATTTACCTTCGGACAATTTTCGGCACTACTTGAAAGACGGGCTATCTTGAAAACCCACAAAAAGGGTCCCCCCTTTTAGGCAAAAATAGAAAAAAAAATTTTTGATTTTTTTTTGCAATTAGTGCTCAACAAGTAGTTATAAATGTAAAAAAAGGAAAAAACTTTTTTTCGGTTTTCAAATGAAAAGGGTCCCTCCCCCCTGTTAAATTATGGGTTTTCAAGATAGCCCGTCTTTCAAGTAGTGCCCAATTTTCAATATTAAAAAGGGATTATGGTAAAAAATAGAAGACTATGTAAAAATAAATAAAATTTATGATTATGTATTAATTAAGAAATATAGATTTTTAATTTAAATCTGGTTGTAAAATACGTACATATCATCATCATCGTCCTTTTCACACAGAAGTCAGAATGATTAAGGGAGCTTACTGGTCGTCAAAAAAATTCAAAAACGGAATTAAATTTCCGGCTGATCTTTTTTTCGAATTTAGAAAAAAATATATAATTTTCTCAATATTTAATGATGTTGGCAGCTCTATCTTCCTTTAACAGAAGACTTTGCTCACCAAATGGTTCCTTTCTGTGGCACATTGATGTATGCAAATTGCAAATTTATTTAAAATTGCAAAAAAATAAAATTAAAAAAATTTAGAGTCATCGTCTGGCCAGCACATTGATATTGGCGGAACACAATGACGAAAAGCTGAACCCCATTACACTCAATGTTGTGTCGGCAGCGAAAAAATTAGGCCACGAAATATCAATTCTTGTTGCTGGGAAGAATGCCGAAAGTGTTGCAAATATGGCGGCCAAAATACCCGATGTGAAGGTAATTTTTTAAAATAAAATTCCAATATGTCCATGTCCATAAATGCACCAAAATTTTTTTGGTGCTTTTAATATTCGATAGATTTTTTAAACATGCAAATAAAATATTTTTTGCATTATTCCATTCCAGACAGGAGCGGAGGGACGTGTAGAAAATTTTTAAAAATCATTTTTAGGGGTGCATTTTCGTAACTATAGTATTATATCTGTTTTTAGGAGTGTTTTTTTTTTGTATTTTTAATTTTGACCCAGAAAGTTTTATTTATTTTTTTTGGAAAAGGAGGTGCTGGGAAAATTTTGGAGGGAAAATCGAAAATTTTTGAAAATTACACGAAATCAACAGGGGCACAGCGGCCCACCGCCATAGTGCCTGTCAACCGCTTGCTTAAGTATTTTTCAGGTTCAATTTTTTAAATAAAGTATAGAGCTTCTTTAATCTCGGTTTAACTTATAGGCCTTTTTCTATCATTTTTTGCATAGAAATCAAATAAAATTGAATTGGAAATAATAGTTATTAAAGTATTTTATCCAATTTTTTGATGTGCTTGGTTGACAGCTGGGCCGCTGTGCAGGGGGGACACTTATGGAATTTTTTTCGAGTTGGCGCGGTTCGGGGGGGGGGGGCTGGGCCCCGTTTGCCCCCCCTCGTTACGCCCCTGATTCCAGAAATCTCTTTCCTTTTGCAGAATGTGCTTTTCTCGCAAGACGCCAAGCTGGATGCACAACTTCCCGAACGAATTGCAAAAGTGGTGGTGGCCGCTCAGAAATCCCTGAACTCTTCCCATGTGCTTGCCGGGGCCTCCGCCTTCGGTCGATCGGTCATACCACGGACTGCTGCCATGCTTGATATGGCACCCGTGTCGGAGATCATCTCTGTGTTGGGGGACGACACATTCACCAGGCCGACCTATGCTGGCAATGCCATAGCAAAAGTAATAAAATATAATCTATAGAAATACAAACATTAGTGCAAGAAAAAATATTAAAGGACCATATTTTTAAATTCTTGGTTAGTGCTACAAAGTGGCATAGCTTGAAAAATGAAAAAAATCAAGAGTAGGGGCTCCCCGGCGGTCCTGATAGGGGCCGCCGGGGTAATTTTTTAGAATTTTATCAAATTTTCTTAAGTAAATTGACCAAATTTTTGCTTTTGTTTGGGATCCCCTTCTCCCGTTCCCCCTGGCTACATCACTGGAGCTACAGATTGTTGGCCGACCCATAAAAATTCTTTAGAAATTTTTCTTTTTAAGATTTCAATTTTTTCCAAAAAATATTTTTAATTCTCCTCTCGTTATATCTACGCCTTTATATTTCATTTCATTCCATAATATTCTTAATTAGTTAGAAAATCTGGATATTATTCTATCGGATGTCCTATTTTATTTCGACATGTAAACAACATTAATTAAGCTCAAAAGCAAAGCGCCCATCAAGTTCATCACCGTCCGGGGTACTGCGTTTGAACCAGCAGCCGCAGATGGCGGCAATGCAGCCGTTCAGAAAGGTCCTTATCATAACACCAATATTAATCAAACAATTGTTTGATTTTTAGCCCCAGAATGCGAGATTGACACAGAGTTGAGTTCCTTCTTGGGCCAAGAACTCAGCAAATCGGAGAGACCCGAACTCGCGGGGGCCAAAATTGTCATTTCGGGAGGACGGGGCCTAAAATCTGGGGACAACTTCAAAATTCTGTACGAGTTGGCGGATGTACTCGGCGCAGCGGTGGGCGCATCACGGGCAGCTGTGGATGCGGGATACGTGCCAAATGACATGCAAGTGGGGCAGACCGGCAAAATCGTGGCACCGGTAATTTATAAATTATAAATAACTTAAAAAACAAAATCAAGCGGAACCAAAAAAATGGGTTAAAACCCAATTTTTAATTAATGTCCGAATTTTTACCAATTTTATAAAACATTAATTTCATAATCTGGGAAGAATATAACTTTTAGCAATTGTACATCGCTGTTGGGATCAGTGGAGCCATCCAACATTTGGCCGGCATGAAGGATAGCAAAGTGATAGTGGCGATAAACAAGGACAAGGATGCGCCCATTTTCCAGGCAAATACTTGTACAAATCCACGTCCTTACCCTCTGTTCCCATTCTTTCAAGGTCGCGGATTACGGCCTTGTGGCCGATCTATTTAAGGTTGTGCCCGAACTGACTGAGGAAGTTAAAAAGCAGAAGTGATCACCAAACAAGGGATAGATATGTAGCTATACACTTTTGTATGCCTATGAGAGAGACATTTTATTATTTTTTGGGTCCTTGCCATTTTTATTTTTCACCACTTGTAATTAAAGGTATAAATATTAAAAGATTATTATTTGTAATGTAATATCAGAAAAAAAGAATTAAATTTTTGATCTTTTTCGGAAGAGTAATCCCATCCCATCATTCGATTTATTTACAAGGAGTAAATTTTGATAAGGAAATTGTTCAATCTGTGGCAAATTTCCATTCCTGGCGACAAAGTGGACAAGCCGGTTTCTGTCCATTCTGCGAGTTCGTCCATTTGACAATGCAATGCATATGAAAGGGGTGCTTGCAGCGGCCCAAAACCTAAAAATATTTAGCTTTTAGACTGGACAAAAACAAATTCGAGAAAACAAAATCCCAAAAATTCAGTTGTTGACAAAAAATATTTTAGACTATAAATCTCAATCGTCACAAGATTGGCCGCCGAAAAAATTAGTAAAAATTCAACAGTTACCAATGGACACTCATCCCCGGGGAACTTGCACTCCATGCAACACGTTTCGAAGGACGTCCGACAAATGCCACATGCGTCCTCTTTGCCGTCCACCCAACGCCATCCGCCGACCATTTTTAGGCGTTTGATTTTGACCTAAAATTGCGTTTTTTGCAAGATTTTATCAAAAAAACGGGCCTTGAGTCGGGTTTTGGTCGGCAATTCCAGTGGAGGTTTCTCTTCAAAAGCAACCATTTGGCCAATCGAAGTGTCGGCGGCCACAGAGGACGGACCCTGGCCGGCGGTATCCAAGTGCAATTCTGGATTCCTTTGCTAAATGAGTTTAAAAAATGTGAGAGCATGAGCAGTGTTGAAAGGGGTTAATGTTTTATTCGCTTAAATGCATCAAAAATTCCTCTAATAAATTGAACCTTGCTCAAAAAATTTCATAACAAAAAAATCTCGGAGTCTTTGATTTGGAAAAGGGAGTTAAACTCAATAATTTCTAATCAAAATATGACGAAGTTCTGAATCCTTGAATGGAATACATTTATTGTTGCATTCTGAGAAAAAACGGAGCGATTGGATGCAGTTCCGGGAGTTGCATCGCCTTCGGTGGGTGGGGATGAGTCCTTATTTTTTAAAAGATTTTTTGTGGCAAAACATTAATAAATAATAACTCACCTGCTCCGTGATTGACAGAGTTTCGGCCAGGATATCACTTCCAGCAAAAACAGCTAAACAAAGAAGGATTCGATTTTTTCAAATTATCAATAATCACGATATATCTCATTATCGTTGGCAAATCGGTTGATTTTTCCAATTTCTTCTTATCTTAAAAAAGAGAGTTTTAGGACTTTGGCCATTTAAGGATTTTATTGATCCAGCCAAGGGCGTCGCCAGGGGGGGCCCTGGCCCCCCCCCC
>LDKF01000110.1:1010-36911 GCA_001026735.1 Rotylenchulus reniformis | reverse complement strand
CCCCCTCCCCCTCGTTACGGGCCTGGCCTACCCAATGGCCTACAAAAATGCAATTGATCATTATCCGTCAAAGCTATTCTCCGCGGAGTTAGCCTAGGTTACAAAAATTGGTCTAGGATTATCAATTAGTCCCAAAAGAATTCAAACAAGTTTACCCTATGTCATTTATTATTCGACATCGCATTTTATGGCTGTTTTGATGCAATGCGGCTCAAAGCATTAAAACTAGTGCTCTACGAACCTATTTCCTGCTGTACAGGGCATAAGTTTGGAACTTGGTCTCGCCTGACTTGACATCATGTCTCCACTAATCCTTAGACCAATTTTTGAACATGGGTTAACTCCATTATCCATTTTTAAGCACTTGATTCTGAAATTTTACAAATTGAAATTCGACATGGCAACAGCACCACAAAGTCAACAAGTTCCAACGGCAGTTGTACGAAAACGCAAAGAAATGGAGGAGTTGTTGAACAGGAAGCAGGTTTAATAAAACAAATTAAAGGGAATGCTGATAACTAGGGCTGGCACTTTTAGGGAATTCCCTATTTTTTTAAAAACATGGAATCGTAGGGAAACGCTCAGAAACGCGTTTTTAGACATATTTAAACGTATTTTGATGGACTTTTTTTTCCCTATTTTCTCCCTATTTTGGCTTATTTTTAAAGAAATTCTTCACAAAAATGCAATAAAAACCGAAAATTTTAGATTTTTTGGAAAAAAATTAGTTTTTTCCGAAATTTTTTTGGAAAATTTCTAGTTTTTCCTAAAATTTTGGGATAATTATTAGTTTTTTATTCAAAATTTTTTTCGCAATTTTTTTGAAAAAATTTCGAAATTTTTTTTAAATATTTTTTTGTGAAACTTCAATTTTTATAATGAAAACATCTCAAGATATGGTTAAATTGGTTTTAAAAAGGCTTAATATTTTTTTAAACGAAATTTTTGAATTTTTAGGTCATATTTTGGGGAAAAAAATTTCCCTATTTTTGCTTAATTTTTGCCTATTTTTCCCTATTTTCGCTACCTTTCTCCCTATTTTGGCCTTTTTTTGCTCCCTAATAGGTCCCTATTTTGGCTTAGGGAAATTCCCTAAAAGTGCCAGCCCTACTGATAACTGATAAATGATAGGGGTCGAAGGCTATTGAATATAGGATATTAGATATATAATTTCACAAACTTCAGGATTTTTGAGTTCTTGATGGAGTGGCATTTAATCTTTTTCAGATTCCACTGGGTTCCACAATTCTCGAGCCAAAGAAGAAGCCGGGCAGTTCTGGAGAGCAATTGCAGCAGAAGCTCATCACAAATGTAAATTGGGGTTTTATGTCATTAAAACCCAAAATTTTTTTTAGATGCATCTGCTCAAGATTACCGATGGTCAACTTATCTATCGTTACAAGGTCACTGTGAAGGCTGTCAACACTAGTACTAACCGTTCGTTCCCGATCTCGGATCAATTGGGACGTTTTGCGAACGACGAGTAAGTTGAGAATTAAACATCTTGAGAAAAGGGAGAGCAATAAAATTTCTTGATTATTTTCAGTTTTCGAAAATCCGATCGCCGCGAAAAATGTGCTACCATCTACCAATTGTTCAAACGCTCGATTGAGCCCATCTTGGTACGAACCAAGAATGTACTCTACTATGACTTGGCTTCTGCGTTGTTCTCCATCAAAAAACTCGAGTTGCCTCAGCAGGCACAGGTTTATTTTCATGAATTCATGAGTTTGAAACTGTTTTATTCAGGGAAATGGAGCGTACACATTCCAGTGCCAGGCGATACATTTCGATCAAATCCCTTCTACGGATGTCCCTCCCGACTTCTTGCGTAACGACCGTTACGAATTCATCGTCGAACAGGCCCAAGGACTCGAACTTCGCGCTATCGTGCCCGACGACTTGGCAGATGCTGACCGTTCGTTGCTTCAGTTTCTGGACATTGCTGCATCACAGAAGATCAACCTGGATCGGTGGGCATGCTGAATTGTTATATTCAAATATACTTTGGAAACATTGGTTGAAAAATCCCGACTGTTTTGAAGGGGGAAGGGATTAATCCCTCCTTTTTTCCCTGGCAAAATTTCATATTTATATGAAGCCAAGAGCGCCGACAAGGTAGGCTGATCGGGCTAAAACCCTTCATCAAACTCCTTTGAAAGAAAAAAAATGAGAAAATTAGATTTTTTTAAGAAAAAACTCACAAAAAATTACCAATTTACAAGAAGGGCTAAAATTTAAAATTTTCTCCTGCGGCCCTTACCGGGACCGGCGGGCACATCTTAGCATTCTTTTTAATTTCAGCAAAAAAAAACGAAATTCTAAAAAGGTTTATTATTAAGTTAAAACCAAAAATTCATAAAATCCTAAAAAAGAAACTGTCAAAAATTTCTTGTTTTTAGTGAACACTATATCAACTATAGTGCAGCTCGCAGCTATCTCTTGAATCCCGGCGAATGGGGTTTCACCGACGACGATTGTCCGTATTTCGCAGTCAATCAGTCCTTCCTTGGCATAGGGTCAAACAAAGGCGCACGGATCATTGAAGGCGAGCGTGGGTTTGGACAAGTGGATCCGGCACTTGTCATCCAAGTGAAAAAGGTGAGGTTTGAACATTGATTTTCAATTACTTTTTTTTTCATTTATCAATAAATTCGTTCTAAAAATTACTTATAAATCAGAACTTTTTAGAGCGCTTTCCATATCTCCGGCATGACAGTGTTTGAGAAGGCCAAAAGTGTCTGTGCTAATCTCTTGGAAGAAAATCTTGATGATTTGCAACTCAAAGCGAAATGCGAGCTGCTTAACGCCAATCTCGTTGGTAAGTCTAATAATCCGCCGATACTGAGACAGAGCTAAGCTAGGCGAAACAGGATAACAAGGTCATACGCACATTATTGTTGATTAAGAGATTTCTTATATTTTTAATCATTTTGTCTTGAACCCTCCTCTTTTCATTCAGGTCTGTATGTGGAGCCTCGTTATGGCCCATCTGGCCGTGAATTTCGCATTGACGCCATCCCGATTCCTTCGAATGGTCACAACAGTTACAACGCAGAGAACACTCACTTGGAAGGCACTCAACAGACTGTTCAGCAGTATTTTCGTGAGAAATACGGAATTGAGCTCGAGTAAGTGCTTTTTATTACATCTTTATTTATATTCAAATTAATGCAGGTACCCGCAAGTTCCACTACTCATTAGTCGGCGACAGCAGCAGACAAACTATTTTCCCATGGAAGTAAGTCTTATAGTTCTAGTTAGATTTGGTATGGATGGGTCGTAAACGAACTTCCAAATTTCTAAACATACAGATTTTGATTTGTTTTGAATAACATTTGAATCGGTTTGAGGATTTTTTTGAATATAGAGGAATTTTCTTTTGCGGTATTTCGTTTATTTTTTCAATATATTATTTTTTAGCTCTGCTTTATCCTCGACAATCAACGCGTCAAAGGAAGTCAACAGAAGCCGGATCAGATCAGCGTGAGTTTGGCCAGTCTTATACATTTTTTGATTGATATTTGCTTTTGCAGGAAATGATCCAAGAGACTGCAGTATCTCCATCGACATTGCTATCACACAACCAGCGTGTCCGCAATGCTCTGCAGCTTGTAGACAACGAATATCTGACAAGCATCGGCGTACAATACAACGACAATCCCTTTCAAGTCAACGGACGTGTGATTGGTCCACCGAGCATTGCCTATGCCAGCCAGGCCATTGTGCGCCCGAACGCAGAAACTTGTGGTTGGATGCCGACGGGCCGCAACATTTTGAACGGAAGAATTGATCAATGGGTAGCATACGCCTTGGTGCCGAAGAAAACGCCAAAGGGGACCCCATACAATGACGCCGACTGGAGGTAGGGAATTTGGTTTCTTTTTTGAAATTTTTTATTCTCCATCAATACAATAGCTTTTAACATTTTACTTTATTTATACCTTATTTAATTTATATTGCAGTTTAACTCCAATATTATATAAATTCTAATTTTATTCACTAGAATAAAATTGAATAAAATTCTTAATTTCGCTATTTTTGTGAATTAATATTAATTTTGCAGGGAATTCGTGAAGCTTTTCACCAATGACATGCGCTCAAAAGGGATCGTTCTATCGTCTGGGCCTCGTGACGTTACTCGCGTTGAATACGATACTGGTACCGAGATAACCCGAGCGCTTTTGAAAGAAGCTCAGCATGGAGCAGAATTCGCGTTGGTTTCGCACCCGGATGGTGAGTCTTTTGGTAAAAATTTATTCTAGTATTTTAATCTTTTTTAGGCACCGATGGAGATGTGGCACATCGTATGAAAAATACATACATATTTGTTAACTGACCAAAACTAGGCTTTTTCAGATGCGATCAAAACGCTGGAATCGATCACTGAGATGGTGACCCAGGCGGTGAGATTCAAATCGATCCATGCTGTGGTCCAAGAAGGGAAGCGACTGACATTGGGAAACTGCATCCAGAAAACAAATGTCAAGATGGGTGGGCTCAACTATGCGCTTCATGTGGAAGATGCCAAGTAGGGTTTTCGAAAAAAATAACAATACGGTAAAATCCTTTTCTATGTTGATAATGAATAGTAAGAAATGAATTCATATTTGTTTATATAAACTAAAAAAAAAGAATTTTTTTTAGAAAAATCGAAAATGAGTAAAACTTTGATGGATTCGGATTTCGGACAATTCTTTAATCAATGCAATGCTAAAGCTTGTTTTCCTTTCAGCGTCGCTCCGTATTTTGATGGGACCACGCTGTTCATTGGCTTTGCCATGAATCAACCAATGGGGTTGTCACCTGGAGACTCAGAAGAGGGCATGAAGAAGGATTCTCCCGCACGTAACGGGAATGGCAATGGGACTGCTGCCCGAGCCAGCACCAGTTCAGCCACTGTTGTGCCCCAGAAGGACTCTCCCCGCTCCGAATATGCACTGCCACCGCCGTCATGTATTGGGGTGAGTGGAATAATTTAGAGTAACAAATTTATTCTTCAATTTTAGTGGACCGCAAACATTGGCATGAATCATAAAGATGAACTCATCGGGAACTTCTTTTATCAAGTAAAAATTTTATTATTGCAAGCAAAAAATTTTAATTGCTCACTACATACAGGTGTACATAAGAGATTTTCAAAATTGATCCAAACCAAAAAATTACCACATAAATTTTAATGTACTTTTACTTTAACAATTTTTTAATTTAGTTAAATTGTAAAATTAGTTGAATTTTGATACATTTATGAACTTGTATTATTTTTTTAAGGAGCCGCGACGTGAGGAGAAAATCGAAGTGATTGCCGGTGTTGTGAGCCAGTGCATCAAGCGATTCCGTGAACGTGAGGCTAAGAAGAAGACCAACAAACAATTGTGAGTACATTTAGGAGAATCTGATCTTGAAGATTTATCTGTTTCCAGGCAACGCATTATCATTTTGCGCAATGCCTGTCCGGAAGGCCAGTTCGAATACATCCTCAAGTGAGTGGATTATATTAAAGAATTGAACAAATTTTAGCGCTAAAATTAATAATTGAATACAACTTTGACTTTTAAGGTATGAAATTCCTCTCGTTAAGTACGAGATGGGACAATTGAACTGTGAGGCGAAACTGACTGTGATGGTGCCGAACAAAAAACAAGTAAAAATTAGAGATCGGAAAAATTTTAAAACCTGGATCTAGACCTGGATCTGGATTTTTTAAAAACCTGGATTCTGGATTTTCTGGACAAAAAATCCAGAAAAATCCAGGTCCAGAAAAATCCAGGTCAAAATGGACCTGGATCCAGGTTCTGGATCTGGATTTTTTTAAAAAATTTAATTTTGCTATAAAATGGGAAAAAAATTAAAAATAGATGCGATGATAACAAATATAGTTAAATAAAAATCAAATAATGATGTTTAGCATATAATAATATTAATTGCAAAAAATTGATTTTCAGGCGTTTCGGGGTGCCGGCGGTTCCTACAAGGAGCCGCCGGAGAAAATTTTTGAGAATTTTTGGCCACATTCATAGGAAAATTGCACGTTTTTTTGAGACTACTATTTATAAAAACTTTAAACATAGGGTGAGAATGGCGGCGGTCCCAATAGGAGCCGCTGGAGAAAATTGTGAAAAAAATTTTTTACGATTTTTCAAGGAAATCAATCAGCCACTTTTTCTTCAAAATCTAAAAAAAAATTTCCCAAAAATTTTTAAAAGGGGAACCCTTTTCATTTTTTAGTCTTGGCATTTCGGGGGAGACACGTGGCTACGAATGACTGTGAGATATGTATTTTTTGATTTTTTTTCTGTTTTTACTCAACAAGGCCGTTTGCTGCCTTGCGTCAGTGCTACAAATTCCACTTTTTGACAATTTTCCTTGCAAATCACACGAGGTTTTTCCCAAAAAGGCCGATGTTAAAAGGCAAATTATTTTTTGTCGTCATGCTTAAAGTAAATCTTAAAAACTGAATATAAAACAAAAAGATTAGTTTTTTTTTGCTTTGGTAGTTTTTGAAGAAATTTGATTTATTGGTGGATGGAAAAATTAAAATTATGAAATTGAAATGGTTATGGGTTATGGTGAGGAAAATTTTGCTTTTTAGGACGAAAAAATAAGATTTTCTTAAGAAAATTTCTCCATTCAACCCAAAATTTTCTTTAAAAATTCAAATAATTTCGGCAAAAACCCCATTCTTAGGGGTGCATTTTTTAATCCAGAAAATCCAGGTCCTGAAAACCTGGATCTGGACCTGGATTTGGATTTTTGAAAAACCTGGATTCTGGATTTTCCTGGATTAAAAATCCAGAAAAATCCAGGTCCAGGAAAAATCCAGAAAAATCCAGGTCTGGATCCAGGTCCTGTCCGATCTCTAGTAAAAATGATTGTTTTGACTTTTGAGCGCTTTAATTCTTTTTTTTCCTTGAATTAGGACGTTCGTTTTATTCGTCAAGGAATCGACCCGGAGCAACGCGCTTCTCAGCAGAACATCCGTCCCGGAACCGTGATTGACACTGGTAAGCGTTTGTCCAAACACAAACAAATTTATCTTTTCAGGCGTTGTTCACCCGAAGTTGACCGATTTCTATCTCAACAGCCATGTGGCGCTTCAAGGAACTGCTCAGACGCCGCACTACGCTGTTCTGTTCGACGAAAACAAGATGTCGATGGACACAATCCAGGGAATGGTGGGTAAAATATAAATGTTTTTTTCGGAACAAAATATTGTTCAATCTATAAAAAAAATAAAGATCTAAAAAAGATTTGATTCTTAAAAATTGACTAAAAAAGATTTGGTTCTTAAAAAGTGTTTATATTATTTTTATCCATTTCTCAGGTTAACACATTGTGCTTCAACCATCAAATCATCAACAGTCCAACTTCGTTGCCATCGCCGGTGTACATCGCCGAGGAATATGTAAGAAGCTTTTTACAATGAAAAAAAATATTTTTTTCTTGTTTACTATACCTTAAAATTATAATTATTATTTTATTTTTGCTTCTATATATTTTTTCGAAACCTAATAAAATGGGTGCACATCATTTCCCAAAATAGGTGCACATTTTCGGTCGTTTCCCCCCCGCGGCATAAAAATGCTTATAACTTTTTTTCAGGTAAAAGCTAGAGTAGCGAGTTTGGTGTCAAAAGATAGCCCTGAATGTCTGCTATGAATTTGTTCGAACACCTATCCGATTTGGCCAAGTCTAAAAAAAGTTATAGCCAAATCTTTGGCCAGAACCACGATTTTATGACTTAACTTGGCCATAACTTTTTTTCGACTTGGCCATATCGAATAGGTCTTCTTGCAAGTTTATAGTAGATCTTTTTGACACCAAATTCGTTTCTCTAGCTTTAACCTGAAAAAAGTTATAAGCATTTTTATGCCGCGGGGGGAGGGGAACGACCAGGGGGGGGGGGGGAAATGATCTGCCTCGTGATAAAATTAGCAAGAAGATTTTTTATTATTGGAAAATTTTTAGTATTCTTTTTATTTATTTAAATAACAACCAATTTTTAAAAGTGCTGATAGAATAAATACATTTTACCAGGCAAAGCGTGGGCGGAACATCTACAACTACTGGGCAGTCAATGGAACCCACAAGGAGTTCCCAAATCCAAGGGTGCTTCGGGATATTCAATTGCCGCAGGACGCCTACAATTGGCCTCCCAAGAACTACCACGATCTGAACATGAGCCTCGGCTTTGAGTACACCAAGTATCTGCGAAACATCCGATCAAACGCTTGAATTGCTGGGAATTGGCGGCGATCTGACCGGTTTTGTTTTGGAATTTTATTCTCGATTCCCCGATTCGCCTCCTGTTTTAAATCCATCATTTTTCCCACAAACACTTGGATCTCTGGCCCCTTCTTCACATTGATGCTCATTTTTTATTCACTTGCACCAATTTGTCAACCCGGATTTGTTTCTCTCTATCAACCGACTCCATCCACAATCCACCAACACTTTGATCTCTAGCCCTTTCTCCACAACACAATGATATTTATTGTTTGGATTTGATCATAATATCTCATTTTTTTCTTGATTTCCACACCACATTGTTTATCTCATCGATAAAATTTTTTGAAAAATTTCGGAGGGCCGAACTTCTGGCCCGTTGTCTTCGGCGACAGTTTGAGTTATCGGCAGTGCCTGATGAGTGAGCTCATCGGATTTCGAACATCAAACTGCTAAATTTCATTTTAACTCGTAAAACCCGAGCGTGTAATCCGATTGTTCAGTTGACAATTCGACTTTTGAAGTTTCAAAAGTTTTGCAATTTTACCATAAAGAATTTTGCGATGTCCTCATATCGGCTCGTGAAAATCCATTTTTCGCCCTTGCAACAGGATAGGGCCGAAAGATTTTTTTGAAATTTCTATGCAACCCTGACTTGCATAACCCCTGTTAACACCCCGCATCTGGTGAGGGTGCCTAGCCCAACCAAGGCGTCAGGGGCTGGGCTGCCCCACCTGCAAACAACCCATTTAATACACACAAAAATGGATGAATGGGAAGTTGTCTTTTGCCCATTTTCCCAAGGTCCGCCGATGGACGAGCAGCAAAGACATTGCTGATGATGAGGAGGAACACATTTGGGAGGGGGGGGGGGGGGGGNGGAGGAGTAAATTGGCGGACGATGGACCGGAGACCAGAGCAGCAGAGCAGAGGTCGGCGTCACTTGGCCCTGGGCCGTCCCGGAGGAAGATCGGGGCAGGATCCTCCATCCTTCGCCACCACCATCCCCACATTAACTTTGTTCATCCGCCATCATCATCACCACTGCTGCTGGTGATGGTAGTTCTTCTAACACCTGCTGCTGTTGAACCTCCTCCCTCCACCCTCCCCCCGCCAACTTTCTTTGCTTCTCCGAATCTTTTCGGACCACTTTTTGCATCCTTTGGCCTCCTCCTCCTAGTCCTCACACATATGATTTACTGAGATAAATCCAAGATTGGGCGCTGATCGATAATTATTAAGCTCATTGGACCCAAAATTGAAAAACGATTTTTGGCGCCCAAAGATAAAGCAACATTTCAGTTAGGGAATTGCCTAAAACCATCCGAACTAGTCTATATACAATAGAATGTTTTATGGCCAACCAAGCTAAACGCTCGAATTGGCAAATTCCGGTGGAAATTGCAATTATTCATAGTTTTTTTCTCCGCAAAAGGCTAATTCAATGGGCTATTGTTAGAGGATCATTTTTTAGCCAATATGGGTCCATCCGAATTTAGTCCATTTCAGTAGAAAATTTTGACCAAAATAGACCCATCCGAAATTTGTTATGGCTAAGACAGGCCCATCCGAAATTTGTTATGACCAAGACAGGCCCATCCGAATTTAGTCCATTACATCATAAAGTTATGGTCAAGACCAAGATGTTCACAGTATTACATATGCAATAACACATTGGTCCGGCATTATCGTACCCTTTTGTTCCTGTTGGCCCTAACCGTTACGGTATCACCGTTACGGTAGTTCAAATTTCGTCTAGGCTTCTCTGTCCATCACTACCCATCCAATTTTTCCATTCTCGACCATTCCTTCCCCTTTAGAACAATGTTGTTGTGCCCCCTCGGGCATCGGCCTCCCCCATGGTCTTTGGGCCCTCCCCGTCTCTTCGGCCTCCTCCTTCTGCTCCCTTTGCTGCTTTTGCCATTGCCTTTGGCCGCCCAAAATGGACCTCAACATGGCCCCCTGACGCCGCCCAGCTTCAACGTGGCCCAGGGCCGCAGGGTGGATGCCAGCTCCACGTGTGGCGAGGTGAACGGACGCCCGATCCGCGAGATGTACTGCACAATCGCTGGTGGGTCATCGTGATCGGGAAGAGACGATTTGAGGGCCAAAAGTGATCAGGAGACAGGATCTGTTAGGGTAGAGGGTCAAAAACAACCAGGAGAAATGGCGATCTGATCAGGAGAGGGCCAAAAATGATATGAAGAAAGTGATCTGAGCGCGAAAGGACCAAAAGTGATCTGAAGGGAGTAGGCCAAAAGTGATCTGGACAAATGATCTGTTCATGAAGAATCATGACAAAGAAATGAGAGCGTTCTGCTTATCACCGGGCGCCAATTTGTATCGTAACTGATGGGTTACGCCCATGCCCATGTGAGCGATTAGGAAAATAAAAAGAAGCTATGACCAGCAGAAGTGGCCAAATGGACTTTGAACTGTCCTAATTTGGCCATAACTTCTCATTTTTCATCTTCAATCCATCAAAATAAAAAGTGCAATTCAATAAACTTTCACTTATCAGGTGCCAGCCCTTACACCCCCTACAACCAGTATACCTACCAAATGGACGACCGCCAGAAGACGCGTTACCGGGAGATGCGCGCCGAGGCCGGATCGTTCATCCAGGCAAATCAGAAGTGAATGTTCATACATCATTCTGTATTTTGACTCTTAGGGCGGTCAAAACTGCGACTACTGCGAAGCTGGCACCATCTCGGCACATCCGGCATCCAATCTGGTGGACGGCACCGCGCTCTGGTTCCAGAGTCCGCCGTTGTCGCGCGGAATGTCCTACAGCGAAGTGAACCTGACCATCCATCTGGAACAGGTGACCGACACACTTAGGAACTGATCAGTTACTTATTCCGATGCTAGATATGATCACTGATCCCGGAAATCTCTAGGAATGTAGGAATCTAGATGATCTTTGATCCAATTTTATGGTGATGATTGTCGAGCAAGAGTCTCGGGCTCATTGAGTTGGTTCGGTTATTTAATACTCGAGATCCTCAGGGGATAGAATGATCTTTGATCATGTAAATCGATCATTGATCTCGCTTAATCGGCGGGTATAATCAATGATATGTAACAGATCCTGTGATTATCAATATCCCAGAATTAGTATAATCCTTGATCTGCAAATGTTCTTCCGATGATCATTGATTTCGGGACTCTCGAATAGTGATCATTGATCTCTTTTGGATGGATCCAGAAGGAGTAACCGGATGATGATTCCATCATGGGATTGAATTGATCTGAAATTTTGTGGTTATTTTATTGATCCCGAGAATGTCAAATCACTTCCCCTCTCCCAAAATAGGAATTCCAAATCGCTTCGGTGTTCATCTCGATGGCTAACAGTCCAAGGCCGGGCGTCTGGATCCTGGAACGGTCCTCGGACTACGGCGTCACCTTCGAGCCCTGGCAATACTTCGCCTCTTCGCCCGCCGAATGCTCCCGGGTAATTCGGGATTTCGAGGGGTCTAATCCCGGTCGAGTTCTACCTGAGTTCTTACAATTTTCCACTTCATCCTTGCCAAGATGTTCGGCCTGGCCTCGCTGCACCCGATCACGGAGGACGACGACGTGATCTGTTCCAGCGAGTTCTCCTCCATACAGCCCATGGACAATGCCGAGATGCTGATCCCGCTGATCGAGGGCCGCCCCTCCAAACACAACTTTGGCGGCTCCCCGAAGCTCATGCAGTTCGTGAAGGCCACACATGTGCGGCTACGGCTGCTGAAGCCGAAGACCATGCAGGGCAACCTGATGGACCTGCACGGAACCCGGGACACCACCCCGGACGCCACCGTCACCCGCAGGGTAATTCACTAGCAGCGTTCGAGCACAGAAAACCCTGAAAATTGTCTGAAAATCCTGAATTTTTTTTGGCATGGCATTGGCGATCAGTTTTCTAGGTTATAGCTATAAAGTTGAATGTCTCACTCCTTAAAAATTAACTTGGTAAAGTCAAAGAGCGAAAGTAAAATTAAATTACAAAATAGGCCTAACCAATAAGACCATCCATCCGAATTGGCCCTTTGTAAGAAAAAAAAATTTGCCAAAATAAATAAATTTTCCGGAAATTGGTCAACATGGGTTTTGGCCAAAACCTTTGGGACAATTCAATGGGCTTAAGCTCATTTTGTCGCCAATTTTTGCACAATTTTGGGCATAATCAGGTTTCCAAATCAGTTTTCCAGATTGTCTAACAAGCTGAATTATCCCCCACCCTCCTTACATTTGGTGTCCCCACCCCTTTACAGTACTACTACGGCATCAAGGAGTTGCAACTGTTCGGGCGCTGCATCTGCAACGGGCACTCCGCAAACTGCGAGGCCCAGGACCCGTCCCGACCCCGGATGAGGATCTGTCTTTGCGAGGTAAAATTTGACCAAAGGTGGCCAAAAAATGTAAATTTTATTCAACGGACCAATTTTGAGTCCTATGGTCAATATTGAGTTTTATGGCTCAACATTCAACGTATCTTATCATCATTTTGGCCCTAAATTTTCATTTGGCCATATGGTAGACAGTTCATAAATTTTAAAATTGGCCAAAATTGGCCTTTTTCATTTGGTCATATCATTATTGAATTGAATAAACGATGAGCATTTTTTGCATTTTGCAGCACAACACCGAGGGCGACCAATGCGAGCGGTGCAAGCGCGGATTTGAGCAGAAGCAGTGGAGGCCAAGCCACGAGGAGGACAAGTTTGTGTGCGAGCCGTGCAACTGCCATGGACACTCGGCGGAGTGCGTGTACGAGGAACAGTTGGACCGCCAGGCACTCAGTCTGGACATCCATGGACGGTCAGTGAGCTAGAGGGGAGGGGGGCATGGGCCAATGGATGTGGCGTATTTTGAACGATTGGCAAAATTCGGGGCCAAATTCTGTGGATTGCGCCAAGTAAGAAGTTGTTCAGAGTTGCACTGATGGGTTTGATGGTGTCAATTTTGTAAATTTTGGCGAGTTTATGGACGTTATACGTTATATCATGTTGATTGTACCGAGTTTTGGAGATTATACCTCAGCTTGCTTAGGTCGTGTACCGGGTGTGAAGAATTGAGTTGAATCTTGATTGTATATGTACATATGTGTATGTATCGTGCAGAATTGGCAACATTCTAATTGGGCCTAAAATTTAGAGTTGTGTATCTAGTTGTGCCGGGTTCGTATGCCAATTTTTATAGGATTTTGACGAGTTCAAGAGATTGTACTTGTACCCAGTTGTGTTTTGTTGGTAGCTTGGTAGTACATATCTTTCGTCCTACATTCCATCACACTGCTTTAGCTTCTCGGGCGGAGGTCGCTGTCTGAACTGTCAGCACAACACCCAGGGCATCAACTGCAACCAGTGCCAGCCCGGCTTCTATCGTCCTGCGGGCAAACAGTGGGCCGACTTGGATGTATGCCAGAGTGAGTTTGCGGGATGGCAAATTGCTTAAAAAAATTTAATAAATTTTTTTTGGAGGTGGGGGTTGGATGGCGGATAACAAGATTTTTGCGAATTTTCTAATAGAAAATTAAGATTTTGGCTAATTTTAGCGGATTTTTTGCTGTATGCAGGGCCTTAAATAAATTCTTTCCAGGTATAAGTTGCCTGTAAATTTCTAGCATCAAAATCTACCCCTAGCCCTTCTATAAAATTTTCTTGCTTAGTAGAAAAAATCCTTTTTACGGACGGATAAGGAGGAAAATTATAGGGTTTTACTTTTTTTTTAATTTGAGGAGTTAAAGGATCAAAAATCCAAACCGACCCCTTACCCCAATCCCTCTCATAGAATGTGTGTGCGATCCGAGCAAACACACGGGGAACTGTGCCGAGGAGACGGGCAAGTGCGAGTGCCTGCCCCAGTTCACGGGTCCCAACTGTGATCAGTGCTCCCCGGGCTACTACCACCCGCCCGAGTGCCGGCCCTGCGATTGCCATGTGAACGGCACGGACGGCGGACAATGTTTGGTATGCGCGAGGGATCACCAGGGGATGGGACTGGTCAGGATTTAGGGAGAGGGTGTTGGGGGGGGGATAATGCCGTGGTTGGCACGGGTGCTCTGGATGAGTCTGAGTCTGGATGAGGGATGAGTCTCCAATCAATCAACAGGGTGTGGCACCTCGGTAACCTTCCTTGCTAGATGATTGATCGAGATCTTGATGTGGAGCGGGGACAAGGACGGAACCAACCGTAATTTGTGATACTGTAGGGACCAAATAAAATGATACCGATAGAGAAAAGATCGCCCATGTTCCGAGCAGATCGAGATGGTTTTACCTAGTTGGACTGATCGCGAAATCTCGACGGTTGTGATCGTTCTTAACTGGTCAGTATTTCGATGATTGATCGGAAGCCTTCCGAGAAAACTCAACAAAAAAACCCTTATCCAATATCTGATCATTCATCCCCAACTTCAGCCCGACACCCCGGAAGGCCAATGTCCCTGCAAGCTGGCATTTGTTGGCCGTCTCTGTGACAAGTGTGCCCCGGGATACACAAACATCAGCGCAGGTGAGTCAAGGAGGGGGGTGGGAGGAGGGGGGAACCGGTTTTAGGTATTCAACTCATAAATTCCCCCGATTTGTTTTTAAACTCTTCATAAACCCAATAGCTCTCTTAATTTTGGCTTTTCTGTTTCTTAGGCTGTCCCCCGTGTGGTTGCGACGTGGACGGGGCGGTGGGCACCGAGTGCGACCTGGACAGCGGGCGGTGCGAGTGCAAGAGCAACTTCGGTGGATTGCGCTGCGAAAAGTGTGCCAAAGGGTACTATCGGCACCCGGAGTGTCTGTACTGTGACTGTGACCCGTCCGGGACGGAGGACGAGGTAAAGTTGCGGGGAAGGGTCTACGCCCCGAAAGCCACAGAAAATTTAGCACTGGTTGCAAGACGTACTATTTTGAAAATCAACTAAAAGGGTCTCCCCTTTTAAACAAAAAAAAAATGAAAAAAAAATTTTTGTTTTTCAAATGAAAAGGGTTCCCCTTGTTAAATTAGTGGATTTTCGAAAATAGTACGTCTTCAAAATAGTACTAGTGCCGAAAATTTTTTGGAATTTTTGGACGAAAACCATTTATTGGAAAATGGACCAATTTGACCCAATGCTGATCCTTATGGCCAAAACCCTTTATGTTGGCCAAATTTCATTCTCTCCTCTAGGCAAAATTTAAAAAAAATCCAAACTTTCCTATGGCCAAAATTGGCTCTATATCGGCCAAGCATTTGGCCTCATTCGTGACCGAACTTTGGAACTCATTAGCCCATTTTTGGCCAAAAATTTGGACCTTCTAACTTGGCCAAATTTAAACCAATTTCTGATTCTTTTATCCAACTTTTGGACCAATTTTGCCCTCTTCCTTGGTTTGGCAACTTTTTTTGTACTAACTTTTTCTTGGCCAAAATTTTGGCTCTTTGGCCCATTTTGATCCGTTTTCTGGTCAATTTTAAATCCTCTAATTTGGCCACATTTTAAATTTTTTAGGTCTGCGACCCATCCAGTGGCCAATGCCTTTGCCGTCCAGGCTTTGCCGGTCGCCGTTGCGATCGTTGCGATGACCGCTTCTTTGGCTACCCAAATTGTCGCGAGTGCGGATGCCACGAGAAGGGGTCCAAGAGTCTGGAGTGCGATCCGGTCAAGGGAGAATGGTCAGTCTGTTGGGTTACGGTAACCGGATTATTTTGGCACTTTTACACAGTTTGTGTCCGATTTTCCGGATTTTTGGGAAAATCAACCCCCCTGGACCTTGTTCTCCCCATCCTTTCAGTCCCTGTTTCTCCAACTTCACAAGTCGGACCTGCGACAAGTGTTCCGCCGGCTACTACCGGTTCCCCGACTGTTTGGCCTGCGATTGTTTCGAATCCGCCTCCAAAGGTCTGACATGCGACAGCGAAGGCCAATGCTATTGTAAGCCGAACACGGAGGGCAACCGATGTGAAAGGTAAACGGAAAGTGTGCTGAATGGCCAAATCCTCCCCTAATAGGTACAGAACCATGTCCGGACAATTCGACACTGAGGGATAATTGCAGGGGAAAATTTATTTTAGACCTCGTAGGCTAAAATAAAAAGCAAAGTTGTGCAGAATTTTATGCTCTATCTCCTGATATTTTTCGTTTTTCGAAATTCGTATAAAAAATCCGAATTTTCGTAAGCTAACTTTTCAGGAAAATTCTAAGAACTAAAAAGACCAAAGGCTACAGCTTAAAGTTCTGCACGACTTTGCCTTTTATGTATGCTTTTGGTCTAAAGAGATCTAAAATAAAGTTTCCCTACAATTATCCTTCACTGCCGAATTATCCGGGCGCCTCCAGAACAGGGTGTCGAAAATTGTTGGAAAAACGAGCAGTAAGGCTGAAAAAAACCGAAGAATTTTCCAGAAGGGATTCGCTTTTAAGAATTCGTCGGGTGATCAGGAAATTAGCGACAGGGGGAAAGAACAACTCTGATCATCCCATAGGACATTGATAATCGATCAAGTCACAATCAGGGATGTGATCGATTTTCTAATTTCGATTTTCGGTCATTTTGGCACCGAAATTTCGATTTTTCGTACCCTCCGAAATTTCGATTTTCGATTTTTCGAACCTTCCGAAATTTCGATTTTTTAGTCGGCGATCGATCACATCCCTGGTCACAATCGCTTCATCATTCCGATCTCCTCCATTATCCTGATCCGATTCTCCCTTCCCAATGATCAAATAATTCCCCTACTCATCTCCAAAATGGCTTTTCAGATGCAAGCCCAACCTGTTCAACTGGCCGGTGTGCGAGGAGTGCAACTGCCACCCGAGCGGGGTGGTGCCCGAGTTTGCGGGCTGCGACAAAGTGCCGCCGGGCCAACTGTGCACGTGCCGAGAAAACGTGGAGGGCCGCACCTGCTCCCAGTGCAAGCCGAACACCTGGGACCTGCAGGCACATCACCCCAAGGGATGTGTTGGTGAGTGGGGGAGGGGGAAGAGAAAATACCCGAGGATCATGATACATAGTAGATGGTCAAAATGATCATTTTTGAGTGGAAATGATCAAAAATCAGCTGTTAAGAGGGTAAAATGCTAAAAAATCCGACGATTGAATATGAGCTGGACAATGATCAATAGCCCATCTTGGTCCACAAGCTGATCAGTGATCAGAAATCCTGAAAGTCAAAATGCAACATTTGGCCAATGCCCATTGACCCATCTGAATAGCGGCAGTATCCCATCACGCTTTATCAATCTTGGGAATCTGCTATTGTCAAAGCATGGCCACACGAAACCTAAGTTCAAAAATTCAAATCTTGGTAAGTACTTGATTCATGATAAGTCTCCATCTATGACCAATCTCGATCCATGGAGTCGATGTTCAACCTTGGCCAAATTTCACCTTCTCTACCTTCCCCCCTCGATGCCAGACTGCAACTGCAACATGACCGGCGCCCTGTCGCTGTTCAACTCCTGCGACCAGCTGACCGGTCAGTGCCAATGCAAGCGCTTCGTGTCGGGTCAGAAGTGCGAGTTGTGTGCCGAGGGCTTCTACAACATCCGCTCGGACTCCCACGTGGGCTGCGAGCCGTGCAACTGCGACGTCGGCGGTGCTATTGGTACTGCGTGCAACCAGGTACGTACGGACTGCAGACGGCGGGTGGTGCCTGTGGCCATTTCGCTTTTCGGCATGCCATTGTTCCAACGCTAATCCTCCCTCCCCCATACTTCAGGAAACCGGACAATGCCGATGCCGCCCGCGCATTGAGGGACGCCGATGTGACCGGCCCATCCAGAACCACTACTTCCCCACTCTCTGGCACCATCGGGTCAGTTGGGAATTCTTTTTATGGGTACCACCAATTTTAGTACGGTCAAATCTTAAAAAGTTGGTGCCTTGTGATTTTTTAAAATTTGAATGGAAAATCTTAAAATTCCCTTAGGGCAGGTATCCCAGGCGAATTATCGTCCTTGTCAAATTGTTTTTAAAATCCAAATATGATAGAGATTGGTTTAAAGAATGAGAAAAGAGGAGAAGATAAAAGAATACTAGGCAAATATGAATGGTGAAAAGAGACAATTAATGGTGCAAATATGTGAGTACAATGCTTACAATTAGATGATACTGATAATCCATGTGGAATGTGGGTAGGTTGGATGGCAAAGGGTGTCATCGGATGGAGGGAGGCAAAGGTCCGGATCCGCATTCACCGGCACGGCGATGCCATTTCCGGTTATTTTGCGATGCAATCCCTGAAGAATTAGACTACGGTCAACAAAGTGCCCAAGTTCCGGTTCACAAAAATCCTAAACTCTAGACAACGCTTTTTTAGTTCTGTCGGTACCAACAACAATCCTTTTACCATTTGAAGTGGATTCCAGTTCCATTCTAGTTTTTAGTCTCTTATAGGAATTTCACTCGCTATGTCTCGCTACTACATTGCTCTAAACTTCTTCGCCCTTCTGAACTTCTTGTTTCTTCTCGTCCTACCATCCCTAACTGGCCTCTTGGTCTCCTTTAAAAAAACAAACTGCAAGCTGAATGCGCCCTGCTTGTGCATTTGCCTCTTTGCCACCATCGCTACAACAGCCACGGCACCGATGATCAACAGCGCCGCCACGGCCACGGACACACAGAACCCGATGGCCATGGCGCGCAAGCAGTTCTGCGCAACCCGACTCTCCGGGTCCTGCTCCACCAGCTGGGCCACTAGTTCGCCCTAAACCAAATTTCATCCATAGAATTTGGTCAAAGATGAGAATAATTTGATCGGTCTGAGAAGTACAACACATCGAATTGGCCCAAAAGGGAGCTCATCTGATCACTGATCAGGATTATGAGATCCGTATCGTAAAGATGGACCGTCGATGGATCAGTTTTGGATATTGAAACTTTCAATTGGCAAAAAATCGGCCAAATGATTCTAATTGAAGTCCATAGATTTGGCCCAACTAGACCATACTGACCGTCTCATGCTGGTGCGCGAGTGCCTTCTCAATGGCACTGTCCACCAGGTGCCGGTCGGTTCCGCCCTCATAGACGGCGTCCATCATCTCCAGACTGGTGCTCAGATCCATCTGTATCGCAGGGTTCGAGTCCGGATTCCGACTTTTCCAGTTTTCCCTAACCTTTTCCGTCCCCTGCCGCGTCTCATTCTTGCTCATCCACCGTGGTTGTCCATTGTTGCCCATCAGTATGCCCCTCTTCTGGCGTCCGCAGATCGGCGGTGTCAGTCCTTGGCACTCGTTGTTGGCCCTTTTGCACAGCTCCACCGAGCATTGGTAGTTCAGCACCGTGGTGTCGCTGAACTTGTAGCCAAAGGTCTCCACGTAGGCCTAATAAGGGTTCAAAGATCAACATGTCCTTGGCTTTTCCGGAGATCGTGGTAAGGAGAAAAACCACGATTCTACAGTATGTTTGACATACGATTTTCTTCTCGCGATTGTAAGCCACATCCGGTTGGATCACCGGGTCGATGGCACATCCGTCCACGTCCAACTTTGAAAGGGGAAAAGTTAAATATATTGCTAGTTGTACTATGTTCATACCAAGTCGAATTTGGACCCCCGTCCATCGTCCACTGAACACGAGTGCACCAAGAACCCGTAGGCGGGATCATCGCATTGCCACACATGGAATATCTTGTCGCCAACCTTGCCCAGTCTTAAACAGGGATCAGATGTACTTGATGATCAGAGTGATCAGGGATTGGAATGATCAGTAACCAGAAGGAATGACCAAGGATCGATCATTGACCAGATTGATCAATGATCAAATGATTAAAGATCGGAGGAGATCAGTGATTGATCAGGTAAATGATCAATAATCGGAATGTGCAGTTGATCAGAGTGATCAATGATCAGAGTGATCAGTAATGATGTGATTAGTGATCGGAGATGATCAATGATCACCTTATGTAATGTGTCCCATTCCCCCCCCCCCAGCTTACTGTACTGGTGGTCCTTCTGGGGATTGGGTGTGTATTGAGTACATGCAACTTGGTGTTTTGGCGGTGTCTAAACAATTCTTATCATTCATCATCATTCATAGCTTTTGCCTATTACCAAGCAACTCTGTGGTGGCGATCAGATTCACATCGATCGCATTTGTGAGTGTTTTGATGTTGCGGAAGAAGCACATGCACCGGTAGGCCCGATCGGATCGGGTGACAAAAGTGCCGTGGAAGGACACCACGATGGTCAGGGACAGCATCATGCCCTCCAGACTGCCGGTAACGCGTTGGCGTTGCACTGATCAGGAGAGGGGAAGTGATCAGAGTGATCAGAGATAGAATGATCAAAATGATCGATCAGATCAAACGGGCCAGAGTAGCCACTCATTAGGGGATGATCAGAGTGACGATCGGAATTTGAGCAATTAGTTGATCCACTGACTTGTGCAGTCCCCATTTTGGATCATCATCGAGAACTTGGACTGATCGGAGTTGGACGCAAAATTCCTGGCACACCGTTCATCGTCCGCCATCCCTTGCACGTAAACTCGACCTGTCAATCAAACTTTTGTTAGCTCGGCTAGCTTCTCACCCATGTTACACGGTCATCATACGTATTTTATATGGTGTACGGTACTTGTGCTTTTCCTTACCGTTGAAGGGCTTCTTGGTCTTGAAAGTCAGCGACACCATGGTCTCCTCGCACTCCACCACCGGGTCCCCCACCAGCTCGTTGTCGATGTCACTGAGACGGGCCATGCAGCAACTCGAGAGCAGCAACGAGACCAAAAGTAGCAGATGGGGGAGGAGTTTGGAAGAGAAAAGTTGTGGAGGGACGGCATGGCACTTTGGAGAAATTTGGAGCAGATGCCACGGCATTCTCTGATTTGAACCCGGAAATGTCCGATCTGATGAATAAAGACAAAATTATTTTATAAACCCAAAGAAAGGGTGATCAGGGATGAAAGTGATAAGGCCCAAGTTGTATGCAGGGCCCAGCATTAAATTCAAAAATCATGCTCAAATTTGTGCCATATATCGTACCTTTGGTGTCTGATTACATAAAGCTATTAGAGCTCGGACCCGGGCCCGGCCTGAACTTTGTCTGGGCCCGGTTTTTTGAGGGAATCCCAGATTTCCCGGACCCAGACTTTTCCCGAACTCCGGATCCCGGATCCGGTTAGGGTATGTTTCCAAAATCCGGCTCCGGGATTTTTGAAAATTCCGTGCTCTAATAGCTATTAATCCCCCCTCCTTCTAAAAAATTATGTAATGTTTGTAAAGGAAGTGAGTCAATCCGGATGACGACGAAAAATGCATGTTTTAGAAGAATAGAAGGAAGGAGCTGGATCAGCCGGGATAAGCATCAATGAAAGAAAAAAGGAATCCATCCATTCATTGAGGAGAGTAGAACCCTCGAGATTTGCATTCTCGGAGNCCCCTTCATTCCTCCCCCAAAAGTAAGTCATATATCAATTGGGTCATCTCGTCCGTACAATTTGCGAATTTTTGAGAAGGTGCAAATGAGGGAAATCACCGGCAGCAGAGGGGGGAATGGAGAAGGAAGGGTGCACGGAACGAAAAATTCAGATCAAAAATGGGAAAATGCAAAAAAAAATAAACAAATTAATTGAATTCATATGTCAATGATCAGAAGATCTGCTAGATATTGAGTGTATTCTAAAAGGATCTTTGATCAGAAAGGGCCAAATGATCAGATCGATTTCGTTTCCGGCTGGACATTTACAGAAATACCCAATTTTGGGCTCAAATTCATACGTTTAATTCGATATTTGTGTGTGAATGACTAGGTGATTGGTGGAGTTTACTCATTTGTTTCGAGATTGATTTCCTTGGATAGATGGATCATCCCTTCTGGCACCTTCAGAATCTTTCAGAGCCAAGAGGAAATTGTTCTGAAAAATCTCCTGTATTTACAGAACGAATTCCTTGTAGAATTCTCGAACTTTATACTAAGTAACTTCACCAATGGCACTTTCAGTACGAGGCGGAGGAGGGCCGGCTGCCGGACGGGAAGAATGTGCGGTTCGCCATCGACGCGGCGGAGTTCCCCCGCTTTTCCTGGAAGGGCTTCGTGGTGTTCTCCACCATCCAGGAGGAGATTGTGCTGGACCTGAACATCCGCAAGTCGGCGGTGTACAAAATCCTCGCCCACTACCGCAACCCCACCGAGGTCAACGTGGAGCTGGAGGCCAAGTTTGTGCCGGTGCAGACCCAGACCACAGGTGAGAGGTGACCAAGGGGTGGCGAATTTTTTATGGGTCGCAAATTCTCCAAAATAGGCCCCTTTTTGAGGCCCAAAAATTCTAAACCACTAAAAATAAGTTTTGAAAGCGATCTGGCCTAAAACATTCTTAATTGGGTAGAATCGCTCCGACCGATAAGCCATGTTTGGAACAATTATACATAATCTAGCTAACAACCCTTGTTTGGGGAAAAGTCCAACCGATCATCTTGTTTGGTAAGCCTGGGCCACATTATATACCAGTAGAATCAAAATCCAAAATTGCACCTTTTTACTATGGATGGGGTTTTGATTTTGATCGAGCCGATTAACATTTGTCCCTGGTTTCGCTTGCATAATCAGACCTAGAGCAATTGGGAATTTATGGCCATACTAATTAGCTGAACTGTAAGAATAATAATCTTCTTTTGTATAGCAATAACCGGACAGTTCGAACCCATAAGAAAAATTGAAAAAGGGTTTTTTTACGGGGTTATTCATGAGAGGCACGGCATTTTGTGGTGCTTGATTTCCTGGGCCTTCAAAGGTCCAATTTAACATCATTTTGCTGTGCCAATTCTCAACATTGAGCTTTCAGAACGGACAAAGATTAAAAAACACGCCATTCAATTGGGATTTGATCAATCAATCATACATACTGTATAAACTGGTCAATCCCTCTCCCTCTCCTCAGATTCGGAACAGTCTGCCAAAGCGGTGTTCCCTCCCAGCGGCGGATCGGAGCCCCAAAATGCCTTTGTGGAGAGCAGTCCGGACCAGACATTCGTGCTGAACCCGGGCCGGTGGATGCTGCAGATCCGGGCCCCGAAGCGTCTATACCTGGACTACGTGGTGCTGATCCCGTCCGAGTACTACCAGGGGCTAACACTCGCCGAGCGCATTCTGGAGGTACACAACCTGTGGGCGGTACACCCCGGTGTGTGGCGAAGCTCATTAACCCTAAAACTTTTTTGTAAGACTTGGTAGACCAAAAGTATAAAAGAGAAAAATATGCAGAATTTTGTGCTCTATCTTTTAATATATTTATTTTTTTGAATTTCCATAGAAAAAGTTAAAATTTTTCGAAAAAATCATACTTTTAAAGGGAAAATCGTGTTTTAAGTGAAAATTTAGAATTTTTTGTTCGAATTTCGAAAAACTAAAAAGACCAAAAGATAGAGCACAAAATTCTGCATATTTTTCTCTTTTATACTTTTGGTCTACCAAGTCTTACAAAAAAGTTTTAGGTTTAATGAGCTTCGCCACACACCGGCCGCCACACACCGGCTCGCCACACACCGTCCTGTTCCGCCTGTGGGAGAGGGGAACCAATCATAAGATAATCATAATTAATCAATTACTGTAAGATACTGTAAATAGAGGAAGGGTCACTTAAGATACTGTATATCCGGGACAGCGACAAGGACAATTTGNCTTTTAGACCATATCTTGGTATTATCCTGGTATGGGGGCTAACTAGTAACTACGGGTTGTGCTACTTACATTGATCATTGATCCCTAATCAGCCTTCAAACCTTTTAGCCATGCCAAGCCAATTTGACGGAAAACTGTGTGCAAATGCTGTATCCGCCGATCTCCGCGATGTCGGAAGTCCGAGCGGCCAAGAACCTGTCCAAATTTGAGGAAGTGGAGCCAGGGACGGAGAATGTGCAGGCCATCCTCAGCCATGTAAGCATCCATTAATTCTTTTGATCAGAATTACAGACATCTGGAATCAGACCGGAACTCCCGATATCCGCAAATGAGATTATGAATCACAGAACCCTGAACTTGCAGTTCCTTAACAGGGATCCCGGACACCTTTAGGATAGTATTTTGCAGACTTTATAATAGCAAGAAGACTTTCTATAAGTTACAAAATTTCCTGTATCGATTCGTTAAATTTGTGCCATTTTTGCTTTTCGATTTCTGTTCCTTAAAACTGGCAAAAATACTTTCTAATTCTACACACTAATTAAAAACAAACCCATCCAAAACCCAAAATCGATCACTTGGTATTGGGTGTGATCTGGTTTGGGTTTGGCCACGAAACCCAATCCCATACTATTTCGTAATATTGGTTTGGCATTCATCCTGGTCCTTCCCTGATACAAAGTCACAATATCAATCAAGTTGTACTGTTTGGCCTTGGCCCCAATGTTCATTCCCGCCACACCAATTCAGAGCCCCGCGGATCTGTTGCCCACCAGTGTTGGCCATGCGGCACTCGTGCGCACCGGCGACCAGTCCAAGGAGATCCGCGTCAGTGTGCCGGTGCCGGAAAAAGACACTTACTACCTGCTGGTCGACTACCACAGTTGGGAGCCCAATGCCATGCCGATCCGGGCCCGAGTCCAACAGGGCGACACCAGCATCGCCGAGGGCATTTTGCTGGTAAATTTGGACAAAATTGAAAGAATTGTGTGCCATGGACTGATCAGGATATGCTAGATCATAACATTCGCTAGGGATGAAATGAGAGTAGGGGTGGTTTACAGAAAGTGATCTGGTTGTTCATTCAAGATATCGGATCTGGTATTCGTTCATCAGTGTGATCGATCAGATCAGGGGACCTACATTCGCGGATCTATCAGATCAAGATCAAGGATCAGGCCAATTAGAGGAGTTAATAGAGTGGACAAATCAGAGGAATCATTGATGGGGACATGATCCCGATCAAGATGTCATATCACATCCAGATAATCAGATCCAACTTGATTTACAAGTTAGAGGTTGTGGCAAAACTAGAGGCTGTCAAATAGTTAAAAATGATCGAATCGTGAGTGCCATTCACAGGGATGGAATAAGGCCAGATCGGGTCAGGGAAATTAATGGATCAAAATCAGGGGATTCATGCATGGCGGATCAATCGGATCAATGGCAAATCAGATCAACAATAATCCCCTTTGCTCACGTCAGATCAACCACTGTCCCTACGACTTCTTCTGCCGTGAAATTCTGTCCGCCGGAGGCCGTGCCGCCATGCTGAAGCTGCGCAAGAGCGACCCTGATGAGGAGGGTGGTGAGCCGGTGCCGGCCATCCTGACCCTGCAAGTGCAGCCGGGCCGAGAGTTCTCGCTGGGCACAGTCACGCTGGTCAAGAAGGACCAGTGGCACAACGACCTGCTCGGCCAGGTAAGCGCCGAAGTGCGAAACATGAAACAGAACCCCTTCCTAAGCTAGGAAGGGGTCAAAAGATGGATCTAAACGTCTGACATTAAATTGCACAAAAGATCATCCGGGTTGGCCAAGTACTAAACAAGAAATCATGCTTATGGCCAAAGATATGGCCATAACTATTTTTGTCTACTCGGCCATTCCGGATGTTCTTTTTGCAATTTTGTAGCAGACATTTAGCCATATCTTTGACCCCCCTGATTGAATTCACTAGATTGCATTTAAGTTGATGAGTTGTAACCATTTTTGTAGCGTCAGGACTCAAATGCCGATTTTCAGTCTTCATTCCTCCACGAAACACCGGACTGATTAGTGCCAATTTTTGCCCCAATATCAATACCACGCTAACTGCAGTAGAATGAGCTAGGATGTTACTTATTTCCACCACAATAAATGGCATTGATAGGTAGACATGGGGGTTTGTAGCACATCACAACGCCAAATACATGTGAACTCGACAACATTTTGGCACATGTGAGATGGTATGGTGTTAGGAATTTTAGAGTACGGAATCGATACCGATTTGGTGCCTGTATTTTGGTACTACTTGGTAGAGTGACACCAGCAGAAAGACAATTTTCGGAATCTTTTTTTAACCACATTTGGTTCAGAAAGCCTTTTGCGTGCGCAAGAACGGCGTCTGTGTGCCGCAACGCTTTCCGCAACCGCCAAAGTCGATCCGGACGGAGGTGGAGAAGTCGGGCAAAAACGTGAACTCCAGCATCCCCGGCAACAAGCTGCCCTTCGCGGTGGCCGGCGACCCGACGCAACTTCGAGTGATGTCNCCTAACAGGTTCGGGTTCGAATTCCGGGTCGTAAGAATTATTGCAATTCGTTGAAATTTCCAGAGCACCCTGGAGGTGGAGGGGGTGGTTGCGTCGCCGGACAACTACGTGTTCGTGGTCCACTACTTCAGTCCGGACAACCCGCCGGTGCGCACCGATGTGCTGATCCACGAACTGTTTGGCGATGCGATGTTCCACTACTGTCCCAGAATGAGCGGCTGCAGGACCATCGTGGTAAGCATTGGTATTTATCGGCACAATCCATGATATGATCTTTGGTGCCTAAAAGTCATAAGGATAGGAAAAGTGACCACCAAATACCAAATAATCCAGGGCCAAACCGGACCCTCTCCCCCATGGGGGACTGGTGTGGCTCGCACTGGTATTCTGATGCATGATCCCATTTCTTGGTGTTGATCCATTCTGAATCCTGGCTCTTGATCCTGTGGGTTACCTGTTTCCTTCCTTTTGTACTTGTGGCTGGTCCAATGAGTACATATGTAGCTGCATTTTGGCCTTATTTTGGTTGGATACGCATTTTTTGGAATTTGAACTGCCACCCTTCCTACTACCCTTAAAAACCGTATTTTTCAGTATTTCGGGATAATTTCGAACTTTTTGGCCGAATTTCGAAAAATTAAAAATACCACAGATAGAGCATAAAATTCTGCACAACTTTGCTTTTTATACTTTTGGTCTAACATGTCTTACAAAAAATTTTAGTTAGACTATGTCATTTGGCACTTTTTTTTCAACGACCGAACACCGGTCCGATCGCTAAATTTTGTGTCATTTCGTAGGTTGACAAGCATGACCGGCGCCACTTCGCCCTGAAGGACAAGTACTCGCTGACCTTCTACGCCAACAACAACGACCAGAAGGGGCCCATCTACATTGACTACGTGATGGCGGTGCCGCAGGAGTCCTACTCCGACTCGGTGCTGCGCCCGTTGCCGCTGGAGTTGTCCGATGAGTTTGTGGCCAAATGTGCGGACAACGGCAACTTCCGCAACCATCCGGACAATGCCAGCCAATACTGTCGCCAACAGATCTTCTCGCTGACCGCCGACTTCAACTCGGGCTCCCTGGCCTGCGAGTGCAACTCCCAGGGCAGCCTGGACTTTGCCTGCGCGGACTACGGGGGCCAATGCAAGTGCAAGCCCAACGTGATCGGGCGCAAGTGCGATCGCTGCGCGGCCGGCTACTACAACTTCCCCGAGTGCACGCGGTGCAAGTGTGGAGAGAATCACCAATGCGATGAGAAGAATGGCCAATGCTATTGTCCTCGCTACGTGGAGGGCCTTGCGTGCGACCGGTATGTGATGCCTGAAGGGTGGGGGATAAAGGACCGGGAAGGATCGCTGAAAAGTGGACCCTTAGCTCAGTCAGTAGGGAAGAGCATCCCACGGAGGGTACACATCATTACCCACCCCGCGGCAGAAAAATGATCATAACTTTTTTCAGATAAAACATAGAGAAATGAGTTTGGTGTCAAAAGATAGCCCTAAATGTCTGCTATAAACATGCAGAAAGAATTATTCGGTTTGGCCAAGCATAAAAAAAGTTATGGCCAGACCATTGGCCAAAACCACGATTTTATGGTTTAACTTGGCCACAACTTTTTTTCTACTTGGCCAAATCGGAGATCTGTTTTTTGTGATTTATAGCAGACATTTAGAGCTATTTTTTGACACCAAACTCATTACTCTATGTTTTATCTGAAAAAAGTTATGATCATTTCTCTATCGCGGCGGTGAAAACCACGGCGGTGAAAACCGTTGTTCCGCGTCGTCAGGTGCCAAATCTTTTATGCCCTACAGATGTGTGCAGTACGCGTACGGCTATGATGCGCTGATCGGCTGTCAGCTGTGCGGCTGTTCCGTCAACGGATCCATGGGCGGCGAGCAGAGATGTGATCCGCTGAACGGCCAATGTCTGTGCAAGGAGAATGTGGGCGGCCGCAGGTGCGAGCACTGTCTGGCCGGCTACTACGCCTTTCCGGAATGCCGCGAGTGCGACTGCGCCCAAAGCGGCACCACGGACGACGTGTGCAACGATCGGAGTGCCAAATGTTTGTGCAAGAAGAACGTGGTGGGCACCCGATGTGACCAGTGCCGCGCGGGCACCTTCGACCTGCGTAAGTCCGACCCATTCGGATGCTCCGAGTGCTTCTGCTTCCGCGTCACCGACCGATGCCACTCAACAAATTGGCCCATCCGGACCCTGCGCATTCCGGACGAGGCGTGGCACATCAAAACCAACAGGTGAATCGAATAGAAAGGTATCTTGGGCCATACCGAACTTGACCAAAATGTGTTTTGGCCCAAAATGGCCTTGGCCAAAGAGTTTTGGCTCTGATGGTCGAAAATCCGCGATTTTTTCCGCAGCACATCCAATGGCACACTCACTGTGGATGAAAGTGGAATTTTGGTGTACCAGGCTCCGGAAGGTGCGGCGGAAGTGCCGGTGGACGTGTCCTTCGACGCGCCCCTCCAGCCCGGCGTGGACTACACCCGCATGTACGGCCTGCACCTGTCCTACATCATCTCCAGCTTCCTCAGCTCGGACGGGCCAAAGACCAGTTCCCAGGCGGATGTCCGATTGGTAATCCTAAACCATCAGTGTTCCGGTATCGCAACCAAGTCACCGGGACCAACCCAATTTTAGTCCCACTCCGGGTTTCGGTACCAGTATAGAACACCAGTACCAGTACTTGATATAGGACGCAGAACAAATACTTATACTCGGTTTTGGTTTTGGTCTCCGGTTTTGTTGGTCCCATACATATACCAAACCATCTTCGACACTGATCAGATGTGATTCCCCCTCCCCCAAATTTAGATCGCCGGCAATACCGTACTCGAACATTGGGCCAACGAACAGGTAATGGGAAACCCTTTCGATGTCCTACATATTATACTGACATTTACTCTATTAAAAGGCTAACGATCAGTTGGGTCCTATCAGTTTGTTCATATTGATCGATCACTTTGCTCATGTTTTCCTGCTTCGATCACTTCCCTAATGGGAACCTACAAATCACTACTCTTCTGTTGGATCCAAATCGCTATCAATCGAAAATTATTCGAAAAATCGTTTTTGCAATCTAAAATTCAATCCCAAGGTCTTACCTCTTAAATTATCCATTTTGCATCTTAAAACCGAATCCGATCCGATATTTTTCAAGCCCCGGAATGCCAGCCAACGGTTCACGGTGGTGGTCACGCTGTTCCCGGAGTATTGGCTGCTGCCCAGTGGGGAGCCGGCCCAACGGCACCAGCTGATGATGACCCTGCTGAGGTTGGAACGGATTCAGGTGAAGGCCAGCTACTACGAGAGGCCGGCCAAGGCGGTGCTGGAGCAGTTCCAGATGGAGATGGCCGACTCGGGGGCGCCGGCAAAGGTCCAAATCCCCGAAAATGATCAAAAACTGCTTGATTTACAGGACGAAGTTGGCCTGCTTCGCCCGACGGCATCCTCAGTGGAGATGTGCCAATGTCCCGGTGGGTTTTGGTATTCGAGATAGAGATCTAGGTGGTCAATTAGAACACTCCATAATAATAATAAGTGTCAGAGATTGTCTACAAAACCTTGAATCATGAGACAATCACTACTCCGTTCCATCTTCGGTAAGAACTAAAGACAGAGCTTGGCCCATAGGTAGAAATCCGAAAATTCGGAATCCAGAAAACCCACCCACTGTCCTTGGTCTAACTAAGGTATGGGTACTGATTTCCGGCTCCGATCAGTATTCCGGGTCCGATCAATGCTTTCCAATCTTCTACACCGGATACTCCTCCTCACTCCCATGCCACAATTATCAGCTCATTCCTTAAATATCAGCATATTTCGCCTTTTTTGGCACAGTTTCCATAGTTGAAATATTTTTTCCATCCGGAACGATGCCAAAACTAAAAATGTCTTTGCCTTCGGACCAACTTGTCTTGACAATATTCCACATAATTTACACACCTTTTCTTACATCATTTGATCGAGTTTGATTGATTTTGGAGTCCGCTCACTCATCAGATCCCTACACCGGTCCGTCGTGCCAAGAGTGCGCCCCGGGATACTTCCGTCTGCCGGCCCAGTCCAACCAGCTGCTCGGCTCCTGCATCCCATGCCAATGCCATGGCCATTCGTAAACATTCCCCGATGAATTAGCCACGAATTCGGCACTTTTTGCAGGGGCACTTGCGACCCGCAGACCGGCATCTGCATCGACTGCCAGCACAACACCCGCGGGGACCACTGTGAACGCTGCGAGCAGGGCTTCTACGGCAATGCCACAACCGGAAGTGCCGCGGCATGCTTGCGGTTGGTTTTGTACAAATGCATTTTGTTGTCCAATTTACTATTGGACCTCTACAAATGCATAATGATCTCCATGGCCAAATCCTCCTAGCCAAAAACCAGCTTTTAGCCAATTCTTGACTGGTCAGTAATTGTTGGATTCCTCCACGATTATGACTTGTTGCTTTGGATTTTCCTCAGATTTTGATCTTTGATCTCGTCTGTCGTCTCTTTTACCAAGTTTTGAGTTCCGTCACCGACGAAATTTTTGACCCCAATCTTAAATGGACAAATATAACTCCTTTAGACTAAAACCACGTTGGCCAAATTTTAGACTTCTAATTTGGTCAAATCTGCCACCTGAATTCGCAAAATCGTGCTTACCTTTTTAGCATTTTTTACCCCTTAATCTTTCAAAATTTATATCCCTTAAAAAAACTTTCATCTCCTATTTGGCCGATATATTTCCTGCCCTCTTGGCCAATTTGTCCCTCTGATCCGTGATCTGTTTCCCCTCCCTCCCCTAAAGATGTCCCTGTCCGCATCCGATTGCCAGCAACAACTTTGCCACTGCCTGCGCGGTGTCCGAGCGCGGCATTCTGGAGCGTTGCGAGTGCCGCGAAGGCTATGCGGGCGATCGATGCGAAGTGTGCGCGCCGGGCTTCTTCGGCGACCCTTTGGCGCCGGAAGGACAATGCAGGCCTTGCAATTGCAACCAAAACAACGACCTCAGCAATCCGGGTAAGCGGGGCTAAATAGCAAATCTTGGTACGGATAACTTGCTAAGGACATGGGTCCCCTTATCTTGATATGGGGAAATCCTCGCTGATGATTATCATTATCAGGTTCTTGCCATCCGCGCACCGGCGATTGCGCACTTTGCGAGCACAACACCGACGGACGCCATTGCGAATATTGCAAAGCGTGGTAAGAAAACTTGATGTACATAATTATGTACATACATTGCGGCTTTTTTAACTCGTACCTCTAGTACCCTCTTGGTTGATCAAGTTCACTCCGATCATCCTTTCGATTTTTCTTCCCTCCTATCATTCTTTTGGCCATCCTTTCGATCCCCTTCTTTCTGATCACTTTCCCCCTAATCAAAGCTCCATTCTGATCACCTCTCCTCCAAGCATCCCATCCATCACCTTTATTCCGATCATTCTCTACTGTGATCCTCTTTCTCTATCACCTCCCACCCCGATCATCCTTCTGATCACTTTTCTGATCACCTCAATCCTCCTTCGATCAGGTACTGGGGCGACGCTGTCCAGGCCAAGAACTGCTCCAGCTGTGCCTGCAACCAGTGCGGTTCCGTGGACTGCGATGCCCACTCTGGCCAATGCCATTGTCAGCCACTGGTCACCGGCACGTTGTGCGATCGATGTGCCGACAACGCGTGGGGCTTCGACTCGTGCCAGGGCTGTCAGGAGTGCCGCTGCGGATTGGCCGCGTCCAACTCGCAGTGCGACCTGAAGACCGGACAATGCGCTTGCATGCCCGGGGCCGGTAAGTGGTGGACATCATAACATTGATCCATTCTTGTCCGATCATAAGCACAAACTGATTGGTGATCAGGAATTCCGTGAACCATGACCAAAATCAAGACAATATCTTGGTATCGCCTTGTTGGGTCCCTGGTATTGGCCTTGGCAATGGTCTTGGTTACCCAGTTAAAGCCTTTGTTGGTCCTGATCCTTGATCTTTATCCTCTTCCTAACATTCGTTGTTCACCCTTCCATCTGATCACTTATTAGCTGGCCAATTCTGCGATCGCTGCGCCCACGGCTTCTGGAACTACGGCGCTGGAGGCTGCCAGAAGTGCGACTGCGAGGCGGACCTGTCCATGGGCACGGTGTGCGATGTGCGCACCGGACAGTGCCATTGCCAGGAGGGGGCCACGGGTGCGCGGTGCGACAAGTGCCTGCCCGGATACCTGCGCGTGCCCGCGTTCGGCTGCCGCTTCTGCGACGAATGCGTTTATGCGCTGGTAAGAAAAATCTCGGGATCGATCAGATCATATCATCTTTGATCATCCTACTATACTGATCACTTGATGACCTGACACCTTGGTTCCGATAAGACCAAAATATTTCTTTCAAAAAGGACCATTGAATTCAATGCCGCTAACGCGTGTGCTCACGTGCGTCTTCTCCTTTGTTTGCATGCGTCACACACTGAACACACGCAGCAGGGGACGCATGCGTTCCGATTTTAGCAAAACGCATTGAGAAAGTCCAAGACCGTCTTTTTCCTGTCCAATTTAATGAACATGGTATATCAAATGTTACACCTGCACGATCAGGGTGATCTGGGATTGATCAAGTGCCCCCTGCGGTATATAGGATCGTGACTGATTAGTAAGAAAATACTTGCTATTTTCTTGATCAGCACCCTTCCTCTGTGTGATGATGTTCCTTGATCTACAAGTCATTGTCCCCCTCCCCTTTGGTTTCAGTCCCAGGAGACGGACGTGCTTAATGGACGTCTCGACGACCTGCGTCTTCTGCTCTCCAACGTGTCCAGCGAAGCGCTGACCGGCGCACGGCTGAATCGGGTGCAGAAGCAGATTGTGGAGCTGGAGCCGAGTGTGGAGAGGGTGGTGGCCACCGGAGACCCGGAGGCGGAAGAACTCGAGACCAAACTGACGCCGAACATCGGCAAACTGAAGGTATCTGAGAAGGAGGGGGAAGTTTTTTGGCAGTTTTCGCGTAAATTTTGACGCAAAAATATGTTTTGTGCGTCAAACTATTAACGCCAAAACTCTCAGGAAAATGCATCGACCTCGGCGATTCGCACAGAACGACTGGCCGATCAGCTAGTCCAACTGGACCAACGCCTCAACGACGCCTATGTGAAGCTGGGCAACGTGCGGACGAGTGGACAGCAACTGGTGGAGCAGAACCGGATGGTGGTGGAGCGGATCCGGGCGCTGAAGAGACGCTTCGAAACTCAGGTAAGGGAGTGATCTGGATGGAGGATGGAATCCTACATGAACATGTTCACATTTGAGGCGCCGCTGGAGATGAACCACGACGATCTGAGGGCGGAGGCGGAACAGAAGTTGGAGCTGATCCGCGGGTTGGGCACCAACCAGGCCGGAAGTGTGGCCCAGGCCCAGACCAAGTTGGACCAAATCGGGGACACTTTGGCACAGATCCAAGCGATGAAAGTATATGAATGATCAGTGATCAGAGAGGATGATTGATCACTTTGGACACATTCAGAATCGAAGCTCACAACTGCAGCAGAGCACAAGCGAGCGGAAGGCCAAGGTGGCGGAACTGAACCGTATGAAGGCGGCATTCCAGGAGGAGATGGCCACCATCCGGCAGACACTGGCCGATGTGAAAAAGGTGTGACTTTGGGCAAAATCCAGATCCGCAGATCACCAATCGGCTTTTACTCTCCCTTACATCCCCTATCTGATCACTCTTTCCCATCCCCCAGATCACCGCCAATTTCTCGCTGTTCCAAATCAACGCGCTGATCGACGGAATTGACAAGGACAACGCCACGGCGGAGCAAAGTGTGGCCGACCAGCGGGATCAACACCAGCTGATCGGTGTACTGCTCGACCAGATCGGACAGGCAAAGGGCGAGTTGGGGGCCAAGATGGAGCAACTCGGCGAGATGAAGACCCAGCTGGAAGGCGAGCGGCGCAAAAAACGACGCCGGGAAGCTGAACTGGGCACGGCGAGGCGCGAGCAGTACATGGCCAAGGTGGGATTTTGCATTGGGAATAAGAGGCGGATATGGCATAGGTTGTGTAAATTGATTATTGCAGAGAAAATATGAAATTTTCGCTATATGATAATCGGATCGATCTCAAACAACTCTATGTAACACCACCATACAAAGCCGAATGGTACTTTTTTACTTTGGGTACCTTTTTTGCCCCCACCCTTTGTATCCCAAAGTGGGTTGATTAATCTTTAAAAAAAATTTAAGCCCAAACAAATTACCTTCCCAGGGGTAGTTTTTGACGCTAAATCCGATTCTACGTCTATTTTGGCGTACTGCGTCATCTGACGTCACTTTTTGACGCTGACAACATTTTTTTCTAAAAAGCATCTAAAAACGATTTTCCCGGTATAATTTTGACGCCGAATCCGATTCTGACGTTAGTTTTGACGTATTACATCATCTGACGTCACTTTTTGACGCTGACATCAAAAATTTTTTGCAAAATCATTTCTGACATCAGTGTCAGAAAATGATGTTAGATGACGCAGTACGTCAAAATGGATGTCATACTCGGATTCCGCGTCAAAAACTGCCCTTAAGGCCTTAAGTAGCCAAAAATTGATTTATTGGTTAAACTTATAGACACAAACTCCAGTAGCAAAGGGGGGGGGTAAAAAGGTACCAAAAGTAAAAACGTGCCAGCTGAATTCCGGTTACCGTACCATTAATGGCCCTTTATTGGCACGATTGCATCGTTATCGTCCATTAAAACTTTCCTTCCCGCAGGTTGCCCAGCTGGAGACTGAGTCCCAGAAGATCGCCGGCATCTACGACTCGGCCCGACTCGAAGCCCATCGGGCCATCGAAGCTGCCGGAGTGTATGGAGAGGTGGTCCAGGCACTGCGGAAGGGCCGAGAGGAGGCGAAGAAGGCCAAGAAAATGGCCGGAGATGCGCAAAATGAGCTGAAAGGGGCCAAGGAGGCGGCCAACGGCACCAAACAGCGGGGCCAAGCACTGTGGAGGTCCATGAAGGTGGGCAATGATGAGACCAGTTTAATAAGTTGAAAAACACCTCAATACTTGGTGGTACCAACATGAATGAGACCATTTGGGTTGTAAAACATCCCAAAATACTTGGTACCAAGATGAGTTATTAAGCATCTTGATGCCATCTAGGCATATCATGGATTCCAATGAGCAAATGTCATTAGATGGCCAGATCATATAGCTTCATGGGGCAGTGACACTGATCTTGGTACCACCTTGTTGTCACCCAAATTTTACCGATTTCGTGATAATAATCAGTTAATCTACCAATCCTTTGTTCTTATCATGATGCATCGATACGGTAGCAAAGTAACATTTAAAGATACCTTTCTTTGTGCTGGTTTTGGACCGGAAAACGAACCGATTTTATTAGACCCTGGATGGGAAAAAGATCAAAATGGTCCTTTCAAGAATCGATATCCCTTTTAATGGCTAGCGATCAGAGAGTCAGATCACCGATCTAATGAGATTATTGCGTTGGATTATCACCTGATCATTTTACGTGGATCAAAGTTTAGGGTATCAGTCAATCAG
>LDKF01000109.1:74451-97049 GCA_001026735.1 Rotylenchulus reniformis | reverse complement strand
GGGAAATTTTGAGATTTTGTATTCATTTTCTAAGAAAATTTTGAAAAAAACTCCCCCAGAATCTGCGGACCCCTTCTTGCCGACCTGTGAATGGCTTCCTTTGATTGAGATTGTTCGAAAAGAAATCCCAAATCAATTTTTTCGAAAAGGGGAAAATCGATCGAAAATATTTTTCTGGACACCTCTTGAAAGATATCGGCCATGATCCGTTGCTGTACACTGCCCACATGGTTTTCGATTGTAACTGCAAAAATGGGGAACCAAAATTCGGGTTCGATATCGGGACAAATTGAGCTGACGGATCACGGGGTATGGGTTGTGCAGAAAGGCGTAGTTCTTGATGCACTTCAGCACATTGCGCAGACTGATCGCACTGATGAAGGTCCGCTTGTGGGTGATCTGCGGCTCACCGTTCTCTCCGTCAAACAAATCCACTGTGAAAAGGTAATTAGATATGGTGAATAGGAAGAGAGTAAAATGGCGAAGAAAAACAACGTCGACAGCCCCAGGCCAGTAGCCAGGGAAAAATTTTCAGAGGAGGATCTCTCAGGGGATGGAGCTCCGGAAGCCCGATAGGAGTCACCGTAGAAATTTTTGAAAAATTAGCAAGATTAATTAGTTTTCTAAAAAAACCCTAAAAAAATTTAACAGGGACTCTGTTGATTTTTGGCCTTGACATTATTTTGGTCTTATCGCCACCCCCTTCCGCTCCTGGTTAAGGTGTGGAAAGCCCAAAAAACCAACAGAAATAATTGACCGTTTCTAGAGAAACTTGATCATTTTTGTTTTTGCACTTACACTCCAACAGCCGCGAGCCCTTGCGCAGTGCGGATATGTACCCCTCGACAGTGGCGTTGCCGCGCACCTGCAGTCCGGTCAGGTACGTGTTGTGGCTGCTGTTGATGAAGTAGCACTGCAGGGGCTGGTCCATGTCTTCGAAGATCGCCTCGTGGCCCTCGCGGAGGATGTTGCCCCAGCGGGACTGGAGCAGTCGGCGGAAGCCTGTGAAAAGTGGGAAAATCAAAATATTTAAAAAGTTAATAAAAAAAACTGACCATTTATGGTCAGCACTTTCCGTTGGCCATTCTCTTTGTTTTCCATTCCGTCCGGTTCGCAGAAATCGATGATTGCTTGTGCTTTCTTCTCGTCAATGTCTTTGAACTGCAACAAGACGGGAATGTCCTTTTGTTAAATAAAATATTAATTTTGGAAGAAAATCAAATATTTTTAAAAAAAATATTGGAATGTAATCAAAATTCTAAAATTCCTGACTTAAGCGGTGAGAGAAACCGATGGCAATAGATTATTTAGGGATTAACTTTGAAGATTGCAAAATTATTGACATTCATTTAAAATTTAAAAATCATCAAAAATTTTCAAAATTTACCCGGGGACCCCCTTCCCCAAGGCCGAGGGGTTCGGGAATTCGCACCCTCCTCAGAAATTTTTCCTAGTTACGCCCCTGGTCCTTAAATCAAGTTTTATTCTGGTCCTTATTTTATGGATTTTCTGCAATTTTTCGTGCTCTTCCGCTCCTTGCCTGCTGCTCCTCCGTCAGGAATTGTCTCAGCTCATCGGCGTCCAAAAAGTCATTTCCCTCGGTGCTGGCCAGCCGCAGTGCTCCGCGGTATTCGGGCAAGTCGGTGAGCACACTGAACAAGTGCAGGAACTCCTTCTCGCTGAGCGCATTCCGCGGTTTGCCACTCCTCGCTACGCTTTCCTGGAAAGAAATCGGGAAAAATTATGAAAATTTTTGGGTAATGGACCCGTTAGTTGAGAATAAATTAGATAAAAAAACGGAAAAAATAAGTAAGGTTAGAGAGTATCAGGCCCGTAGGTAGGAGGCTCGTGTTAAAAAAAAATTCTGTGAATCGGGAGGGGGGAGGAAAGAGAAAAAAAACAAAAATTGACCAAATTTTCTCCGGCGGCCTTATCGGGGCCTCCGGCACATCCAATATAGTAGAATTTTTACTACGCAAAAATTGACCAATTTTCTTAACAAAAGGACCTAAAAGCTCGAAAATTTCTTTCGGCCGAAACCCCTTCTCAAAATTTTTTTCTGGCCTTTCCCCCCCCCACTCCTAATTTCTGGCTATGGGTCTGGAGAGGATGAAGGGTCACTGGCTTAAATTAACCCCGAATGAACTCTTTGTTTCGAGCTGAATTTAGCAAAAAGTCACCTTGAAAAGTGCCTGCACGTACGGCTCACTGAGCTGCAAGTTCAACCGTTTGAGCAGGCGCCACAGCTCGCCAAATGCTATTTCACCTGTGGAAGAGGACAAAGGGATGAATCCTTCAGGATTTGAAAAATCGAAATCCCAAATAATTTGCAATTTTTGAATTTCACGGACTATTCTTGTCCAGGTCGGCCTGGCGGAAGTTCTGCAACAGCCACTGGTGTTCGTTGAAGCTGATGGCATTCTGGGCATTGGCGGTGGTCAGCAGAGAGCGCAGAGCGTTCATCCACCGAAGAGTGTGGTCCAGGTCCACGGCCACAAAGTCAATGGATTTGCACACAAACTTGGGGTGCTTAACGGATCGATTTAATTGATTTAATCGGATAAGAATCCAGGCACATAGCCAGGGGGAAAGGGCGGAATCCTCCGCCCTACTCCCTCCAAGATGCCAAGACCAAAAAAATCAGTATGGTTCCACTTGTTTTAAGGAATTCTTTTTTGAAAAACTTGATGAAAAAGTGACTTCCTTTAAAAAACTTTTTAGGAGCCGCCGGAGATCCCCTCCCCCGAGGGTAGGGGTGATTCCCTGATTCCCTCCCCCAAGCCCAAATCATGGATACGCGCCTGTAAGGATCAGCTAGTAGGGCACCAAAAAGCACAGAAGAAAATGACCAACAAAATATAATAAAAGGAAAATTTCTAAATTAAGAATTGAAAATGTCAATTATGAAAATACATCATTATCATATGAAAAAATTGATGTATCTGCCTCGAAAATGAATCTAGAATATTTTTGTCCGATGAAATGGTCAAATCATGGTTCTCTGATCCGTATTAAAAATCGCGAAAATTGTCATAAGATGGAATAAAAATGGCAAAAAAAAGAAATTGTTAAATGTCCTAACCGGGAATTAGGATTGGATCCGAAAATGTAAATTCGGGATTTTTTTATCGATCTAATAATAAACCCAACAACTTGCTTTGTAAATGACGGAGAAACAGCGTTGTTCCTGCAAAATCCCAATCTTTTTACATTTTGTGCCGTTTTTCGGATTTCGACCCACCGGTGCCATCTGCTGGAATTTGTATTCGCGTGCCGCTCTGTGGAGTCCATCGGTGTGATAACCCTGTCGGACCTCCAATACCTCGGTCAGATCCACTAAAACGAAATTTAATTTCTAAAATTTAAGTACAAAAAAACGAAAATTTAGTGGGGAGGCACTGGTCAACTGTCCCCCGCCCCATCGCGGAAAATTTAAATTTTTACAAGGGTCTGGAGAGGAAGAGAAAAAAAGAAAGAAAAATGGAAAAATCAAATAAAAATGACCAATTTTTGAAGGAAAAAGTCTAAAATCTAAAATATCACATTCTCGGCCTCCTTAATACAGGGACTTTCTAGGGGGAAGGGGAGAATTCCTCCCTCCAAGATGCCAAGACCAAAACTTTTCAAAATTTTCTTCCCCTTCCCCGAGGGAAAGAGTAATTCTTCCCTCTCCCAAACCAAATCCTGGATATGTCCCTGCCTTAAAACATTGAAATTCGTACATAAAAAGTGCCCAATTGCTTAAGAAAATGGTCAAAATTTAAAAAATCGTGCTTTTTATGGCACCTCTCTCCACAAATTCAGGATTTTTCACTATTTTCTACCATTTTTGCGCTGCTCCCGCCCGCTCAGACATCCGGCAAAGAGTCCGCCGGGAGTGGCGGCGTAGCTGAGCAGCTCCCGGTCCTCGTTCAGGCCCATCCAGGTCACTCGGCCGATCCGCGCGTTTTTCACCCTCCGCACCGGCAACGCATTGCCCAGCACCTCGTGGTCTTTTCTGAAGAAAATTGGAAAATGAAAAATTTAAAAAAATCAAAAATTTTTGGAGAATCCTTATCCGGCCGTTTTGGTTTTGAAGGAAAAACACTGATTTGGGCAGGCCCGTAGCCAGGAAAAATTTTCGGGGGGGGGGGGNGGTCTCCGGCGGCCCGATGAAAAATTTAGACGATTTTTAAAAGAAAACGGCCTTTTCCTCAAATTTTTCAAAAAAAAATCCCCAAAAAATTTTAACGGGGGGACCTTTTTCATTTTTTTTTGGTCTTGGCATTTTGGGGGGAGGGGCACCTACTCTCCCATGCCCGCCTGGCTATGGGCCTGGACCCTGGATTTGGCAAAAATTCATTTTTTTTAAATTTTTTAAAAATAAGAGATTGAAATTATTTCCTTCAAAATTTCCTGCGAAAATCCTAAACAAAATCCCCGATCAAAACCCCCCTCCCACCGACCTTTTGCTGTTTTCATCGCTGTTGTTGTTGCTGTTTGCCTTTCCATTTTGCTGCTGGACATTCGCTGACTCCATCAACTCCTTTTTCTCTTTCTCTAAATTATTTTTTCATTATTTGGGATTTTGATCTCTGACCAAAATGGGGGTTGGTTCAGTGGAAATGACCAAAAAATCCAAAGCCAAGAGGGGTGGTGGTTCGGTTCCCCGGTGAAAAAGTTTTTATGGGGAATTTCACATTTTAGCCTTGACCAAAATTGCGACAATCCAACTAAAAAAATCCGTAAAATTTTGTCAAAAAATTCTATTTTACAAATATTTGCCCAAAAAATTGAAAAAATTGGAGGACATTAATTTTGAATATTGGCTACATTTTTTCAGAATGGGCACCTAAAATTAAATTCCAAATATTTTGATCGAATTAGTCAGAGGGGGGGGGGGTGGTTGGCCCTTTCCCTTCTTTTCCGATCAAAATGTTTTTTTCTGAAATTTGAGAAAGAATTCGATGACAAATTGGAAGGACGAGAATGAATGAATGGGAAAGGGACAATTTGCGCGCAAACATCCAATTTCTCGGGGAATTGAATTGTCCCAAAAAGTCACACAAATTGACTCAAAATCCTCATAGGTAGGTTGATTATTCCTCAGTCAGTTAGAAATTTTTATCCAAAGGCCCGTAGCCATGCATTTTATAAAAAGATGATTGATTTCTAACAAGTAAGTATTTTCAGAACTAGCTAAACTATAAATTATATATTTTCTTTTTAAACCATTAAATGTACCTAAATAACTTTATTATACTTAACTATTTATTAAAAATATAAGCATATTGATAATAAGAATGATATCAGATTCGGATTTTGCATTGAAAATTATCATATAAACTGTTTTTTAGACTAAAATTTTTTTAAAATAAAAAATTGTCCCAAATTGGCCCACCCAAACTAGAAAAGTACCGTAATCGGCACATCATATGCAGGAACATCATATCAAGTCCGGAAAAATGAATTGAAACAACTCCATGATGATCACATCATGGCTGGGGGCATCACATCATGGGTGGGCACACTTGCTCTCATCATGTGAATTCCCCGATATGATGTCATCATACCCATGACTTGATGCGAATTGAAACACCGCTTTTTTCGTCATATGATCTTTTCTTCATCACATCAAGGATGTGATGTGAATTGAAATAGGCCCCAGGATACAGGTTTTTTTATGGATTGGAGCCCTTGGGTTCTAAAGCAAAGACGCTTTAAAATGGAAATTTTGTAGGGTTTTAGACTCGAAATGCTTATGAATTTAATTTTTTGTAGAATTTAGGAAAAATCGAAAAATAAAGGATTTTGTGGTCAAAACCGACTAAGAAAATGGGTGAAAATCTTCGTGGTCGATCCCGCCGATGGGTGTGTTCGATCAATCTCAAAAATTGATCGGGGGCCTCTCCCTCATTGTTCAATCAACCCACTAAATAAATCGTCCACCATCCTCATCCCCTCGACGTGTCTGTTGTTTTTTTTTGTTTTGCCTTTGTTGTTGGGTTTGGGCGATGGCCTAGCGATCGATCAAATCCATAGGGGCCATATTGATCAGTGATCAGGATGATACACAAGGGATCAGAGAGAGGATGGATGGACCCAAGAATGGACAAATTCAGGACATACGAGCGAGAACATCTAAAGGAATGGAAAGATGAGAGGGACCGATCGAATTTTGGACCATTTTCCCGAAAATTAGCTCGTCCGAGTCCTTTGTCGCCATCAACGGAGACAAGGAAAAAAAAGACAAGAAGCGGCTGTGAATCAAACCCAACATCTTCCAGCGGGTAAACCCGTCTCTGGTGTTCTCCACTGAGCTACACTCGCCTCCGGAGAGCTTGGCAATTTGGGTGAATAATCCGTCCTCGGTTGTGCTCCGAGATAGCGCCAAAACCTTTGCTAACCGATCAGGAGGAGAATGATCATACAATCGGGACCAATCTCGAGCTGATCCAGCTTTGGTCACCATCCCCTGGCCACCACAGTCCGTTGATCAACCTTGGCCAATCAGTTCGGCTTCACCTCTCTCTCCCTTAAGCTTCATCTCTATCATTCTTCCCCTATTGACTTGTCGGGGACTTTTGGGGCCAACAGCTGTTCTCCTCTCTCCCCCGTAATTCCTCATCTTCTCCCCCCTTTTACTTTGCAATAGTCTCCTCCTCCTCCGGTGTCCTCTTCCCCCTAATCCGTCCCCTCATTCGGACAACTTTGGTTGGGCCTCTCAAAACACTTTTTGGCCTAAAATCCCAAAAATCCGTAACAATGCCCACCGGCTCCCGGGTGGGCGCCCACTTCCTCTCCTCCGTGCTGCGCATGCTGGAGCCCCGAACCGACGACGACTTTGGTACACAATTCTTTGGCATTGGCCGTACTGTAAAATTTGGCCAAAAGTACAGTACCCTTTGCGGGGTATCAGCTTACCGTATTTTTGGAATAACTCTATATAGGGAAAGTGTTAAGCATCCCAAGGTCATAATCAGGCATCCCCTCCCCAATTTCCTGGTTATAGACCCATCGAAAATTATATTTCGAAAAGGTCCAAAGAGGACGCGAACCTACGTGCCCCCACACCTCCTGGTCCATGTTTAATTTTTTTGCTTAAGACCTCGGAAATTTTTGTAATTTTTTTGCATCCGACCCTGCTGGTGTATTCTTCCTTCAAGGGTCTCTCCTAGGGAGTCTAATGGTTTTCTTTTTGATTTCGTGACATAATCCCTCCACCTCGCTATATTAAAATCCCAACCCTTTGGTTTTCCTCAGTTTTCACCCTTGCCCGGGTTTTCCCAACCCTAACCACCTTGGTTTTCTATGAGTTTTCTCTCCCCAGTTGACCGTCTCCACTACCTGTACACTCCCATTGTGCTGCTGATGTTCGCTCTGTTGGCCTCCGCCAAAAACTACGCCGGCCACCCCATCGAGTGCTTCGTGCCCGCCTACTTCACCCGGGCCATGGAGCAGTACAGCGAGTGAGCATGACGAACTTATGAACAATTTGGACCCGAAAACCCTGAAAATTGACCCTCCTCCCAAAAAATGAATTTTTAGGTATTCGAACCTTTAGAGTTCTAAAGTGTGTAAATTGTTAGGAATGATCGGTTGGTTTAATCTGGAAATTTAGGATTCGAAAACGGGTTATACCTTGAGGCCATAAAAACTCACCAAATGGTCCCAAACTCTAAGCAATTCCTGGGAAGCCCAATTGTCCAAAATTTCCATTAACTAAGACCAAATTGTCCCAAAATTGTAAGGTTTTGGAGCAAATTTCTGATTTTTCCCTGGGAATAAAGTGTAGGAAAGTGAAAATTCCGAATTTCGGGTCCCAAAAAGCTAATCACCCTACTCATCCCCCTAAAAATCTTTGAAGGAATTACTGCTATGTGCAGAACACCTATTGGGTGCCCTTCGGCGAGCACATTCCGCATCGACTGGATGAGCGCGAGAAGTTGGTCAGGGGTCGAACCCGGCCGGATTCCCGAATTGTAAAATCCCCTAATTTTTCACATCCAAAAAGGCGCCAGATCGGCTACTACCAGTGGGTGTCCTTTGTGCTGGCCATCGCTGCTCTGCTGTTCCATCTGCCGGTGAGTTCGAAATGTCGAAACATGTTCTGGCCATGGAAACCTTAAGGACTCGAGTTCGATCCCCTAAACCCGAACCCATTTGTGTTCGAATTGCCCCGAACTATTTAGGCCCTTTGCTGGCGCATGTTGTCCAATCAATCGGGGCTGAACGTGTCGGTGCTGTTGAGCACCGCGTGCCAGGAGGAGAACCTGGACCCGGAGGTCCGGGAGAGGACCATTGACGTGATGGCGGTGAGTGGAAGAGGAGGAGGGGAGGGGGGGGGGGGGNGGACCCGGAAAGGACCAAATTCGGGAAAAAGGTCAAAAAACCGAATTTTGGGTCAAAGGACCCGAAAAGGATGAGAAGCAAAAGTCCAAAGATCAACCGAAGGTCCTAAAGCAACATTTTCCCCCGATCAGCGCCACATCGACGACGCCATTCGCTACCAACGGGACCTGATTGCCCGGTCGCGCGGCGTGTTCCTGTTCGCGCTGGTCAACGTGGGTCGAATCTACGGTGGGTTATAGTATACAGTCGTCGAGATCTTAGCTAGTTTTGGTGTCTAAATAGTCCTAAAACGGTCAAAATTTACAGAAAATCCTTTTTTGTCCCATGGACTTATAGCAAAGAGGATTCTCACACCAAGGGGCAGAGCCAGACAAGGAATTCCAAGGCTTAATCCCCCTTGGTATCCTTGAAATTTCGGACATTTACCAAGGAATCCCTTGGTATCCCTGGTCCTGATCCGGCCTTTAACCCCCGTTCCTTGGTGTTCATAATTGTTGGTCCATTGTGCCCCCTCCCTTCCCCTCAGGTGCCTACGTGACCCTGGTGTACACCACCTGCAAACTGTTGCATCTGCTCAACGCTCTGCTCCAGTTCTACTTCCTCAACAAGTTCCTCGAGACATCCGACTACCCACTCTTCGGGGGCCACGTGCTGTACGATCTGTTCCGGGTTCGAACCTTAACCCCTTCCAGGGGTTAATTTCTTGGGTTTTTAAATTTTCCCGAATATTAATGGGTTTATTTGCGGCGATTGAGATTGAGCATTTTAGGGAGGTTTGATTTTTGCTCGATAGTCGACAGTTTGAGAAATCGAAACAATTCTTCAATTTTTCATTTTTACATTGTGTCTCAAGGTGGTTAAGTAGAAGCTGGGTTCTCTAGTATCGCGTTTTAAATAGATAGTGTTGCCGGAATTTATGGGAAGCACTTGGGGTTTTCCATAGCTTACAAGTTAGAGATTTGGAGATAGGACAAGTCGCCTAGTGGAATTTTTACAAATTGGACAAGATTCCATCCTTTGGGCGTGGGACTAATGCGTCTCGGCTGGAGCTTCGATGGCAAGGAAATGCCGATCTGATTAGCGATCAGTGCACCCCGGGTCCTGGGATCAAACATTTCGGAGAATTGGTCATAAACTCACTTGTCAGTTCAATCAATTCCTTATCAGGACCGGGAATGGCGCGACTCCGGCCGATTCCCGAGGGTAACACCATCTGCTGTGATCACTGATCATTGTTCTATCTTCTTCCCCCTCCCTTTCGCTCCAAAGGTCACTCTTTGCGACTTTGAAATACGCGTCCTTGGCAACATCCATCGGCACACCGTCCAATGCGTGCTGGTCATCAACATGTACATCATCATTTCTCCCCTTCCGATCACTTTCTTCTTCCATCCGATCATTTCACCTCGTTCTTACTTTTCTCCCGACCATTTTTCTGATCATTTTCCCTTCGATCATTTCCTCTCCATTGCATCATTCTGATCATTTCACACTTCTTCCCTTTTCGATTACTTTTGAGCACTTTTTCCTCTCTTCCCCTCTGATCACTTTCGATCATCTTTGCCTTCTCTTTTGTCCAATCAGTCCACTCTTTTCCATCTTTCTCCTCCCTTTCCGATCACTTTCCTCTCCATTTGATCATTTTCTCCGATCACTTTCCCCTGCAGGTTCCTGGAGAAGATCTTCGTGTTCCTGTGGCTCTGGCTGCTCTTCCTCGCCTTCCTCTCCGTCCTCAACATGTCCGCCTGGTTGGCCACCGTCTCCGTGCCCATGTGCCGCCAGGCCTTTGTGGCCAAGTTCCTTGACCTTGGCCAGCCCGACGACCCTAAATCCCCGGCCGAATTGCATTTGTTCTGCGAGAAGTTCCTCCGCCCCGACGGCGTGTTCCTCCTCAAAATGGTCAGCCAGTTCCCCTGATCATTCTCGAATCTGATCAAATTCGGGATTCACTGATCAGTCCATGGGATACTGACCAGTCTCGGCGCTGATCAATTCTGGCCAGAGGATCTACTGGTCGGATTTTAAATGTTTCAATAAATCCCGAGTTCATTGATCCTCTTGAAGCCGTCTGATCAATTCAAAATTATTATTATTTTCCGATCAGTTCCCGGGGTATCTCTGGACCCATTCGGTTGTCCACTGATCAGATTCGGCGATCACTGATCACTCCCAAAGCTTCTATTCCCCTCTGCTGATCAATTTCTCGGTCTCTGATGAGTTTATTTTTATTTTGACCACTTTTTTGATCTGATCAGTTCACATTCCCTCTCCCCTCCAAAAAGATGTCTGTCCACGCTGGCAACATTATGTGCTCCCGACTGTGCGAGGCACTTTGGGTCCAGTTCCAGCAATGGCGGGCAAGCACAAAGGTGGGGAAGAAATTTCTGAAAAAATTTGAAAAATCCAAAAATATTTATTTTCGAAAAGCCTTTCTACGACGAACACCCAGACTTAATGGTACTCGGCAAGTGCAAAATCATGATTCGGGGGGGGGGTGTGGCTAAGCTTGGGAGGGCCATTGAAGAAAATCTGGCATGTTATACGTCTCTTAGACATTTTGGCCGGTGGCGGCGGCCGCTGCAGAGAAAATTTCGAAATTTTAAATGAAAATCAAGGGAAGAGGGACCCTTATGAGAAATTTATGACTTGACATTTCGGGAGTTACAAGGGCATTCCCAGTTCCCGATTTTTCAAATTGCTCGAACTCCCCTTTGGCCTCGGACGTTGCCAAGGGTTTTGCATTCTATAAAACCTAAAACTTTTTTATTTGAAATTATTTTGCTTAAGGTGCTGACGGGAGGGGAGGCGCGGAAGGAGTCAGCGGGGAGCATGGAGGCGATGGGCACCAGCGGAGGCAAAGCGCGGCCGAGAAAAGGGTCGGCGGAGCGGAGGACGCCCATGATGGACATTCGGCCGCATTTTGTGTGAAGGAAATGGATGGAAAAGAGGCAATTTGATGGGAATTGGGAGTTGGGACGGATCTCAAAAAATAGAAGAGCTGAGAAAGGACGGGGAAATGCATTTTTAGCAAAAAAGTACGATTTTTTAAAGAAAAAACCGTTTTTAGGCTATAAAAACGTTTGAAAATTGAGTTTTTAATTGATAATTGTGTAAATCCCATGGGAGAAGATTAAAAATGCATTTTCTTACATCCACCGACCAAAAAAAATACAATAAAACCCTTAAAATGTTTTCACTTCTCTTCGCAATTTTTGCTCTTTAAATTTGATTTAAAAAATCTGTTTTTTTTCCGATTCGTTAAATTCCAACTTGTAGAAGGGCAAAACACATGTCATTTGGCCAAATGCGAAATTTGATCCGCGTGTTTTGGCCCAAAATCCATCATATTGATGAGGGCCAGCAGAGATGGACAACTGATGAGGCCAATTGGGCCAAAAGGGACGGAATTGCGGACAAGTTTATCCCAATAAAATGAATATTTTTTATTTTCTGATTTACTAGTAAAATTGAGCAATGATCACAAGTTCAAAGCCCATAGTGTGAAAATCTAAAAAAGGAAGTGAGTGGAGCGGAGGGTGAACTCGTAGGCGAAGAAGAAGATGAACCCGCCGGCGCCCATCCACAGAGCCCGCGGTAGAACACCCGCGTAGAGACGGAGCTGAAAATTTTTTTGAAATTTTTAGGGGAAAATCTCAATTTTTTCGCAAAACTTACGAATCCCTCGTTGCGCAAAATGGATAGCACAGTGGGGACCAATCGGGTCTGCCTGCTCTTATCCAGCATTATCCGTGTTTTGAGCACATCGAGGGGTCTAAAAAAGTGTAAAAATATTGAAAATTAAAAAAGAATAATCCAGAGTGGAATCGAACTCATAGTATAGCAAATTGTCTACAAATCCACTGCACCATCCATTTCTCACGTTGTGATGGCAGCGGCGGTGGACCCGGCGAGACTTCCGCAGGCCGCAGACTGCAAGGGGGTGCAATCCCGAGAGCCGACTAGGGACACCTTTAGCCATTCCCAGAGGGGAAATTCGATGAAGGAGAAGGGAATCTCGCGGGACACCGTGGAAACGTAGCCTGGTCGTGGTAAGAATGTGTACAAAACATGACAAATCATGTAATAATTAGCTAGGACTCACAAGGGCGAATCTAGGTGGATACGTACCTTTCAAGGAAAACAGTTGAAAAACGAAAATTAAGATGAAAAATAAAATCTCACCCTCCACCCACCCCCCAATTTTTTGGATAAACCCTGGACATGGGTACCCCCAAGCATACATTTTATAAGGGGGTGGTTCCGCCGAGCCTCTTGCGAAGGTCCGCTCCTCCTCATCTTCATCTCCTCCCTGACTTGCGAAGATCTCCCCCTTTACCGGCCCCCTCTTGCGAGCAATGGCAGGGGGTTCGACCTCTCCCTATAAAATGTATGCCGCCAAGCCTAAATCCGGGATCACCTAAGGCCATTTAAGTAGCTATTTAAAGATTTTTGGTTTCGGGTTTCTTTCGCCCGTTCACCTTTGTAAAATCCCCGGATTCCCCCTCTGCTTTCGAAGAGATCCTTTACGATGTGTGTCAGCCGGGTGCCCGGACTGCTGGTCTGCGCCCGTTGCTTGACAATCTCGGTCGGCACTCTCGCCAGACAGGCCATCAGTTCCCCGAAACTGGCACTTATCGCGTCAATCAGATGTGCTGTATAAGGAGAAAAGTTTATGAGGACGAGGACAGAAATTCGACATTTAGTGGAGTCATTATCATGGATATTTATTAATCGAGATTTAAAATAGAAAACCCCAATAAAATTACAAAATATTTAGAAAATGAATTTTGAAAAGGTAGAATTTTTTGTTTTTCACCCTGTATTATCCCTCGGTTTTTTTTAAATTTCAATATTATCTAGGGAGATATTTTTGAAAATGGTCTTTTCTTAAATTTTTCTTTTTTTCTCGCTACAAATTTTGGTCCCCTGCCTCCTCAGTAATGTATTTTTGATAATTTCACCCGTATTTCAAGAATTTTCACTGATACTAGTAAGCCTGTGTATATATCTCGAAATTTGGTTTTAGGAAAATACTATTTCTTTTCTTTATTAATGTAATTTTGGCAAAAAATAAATCTTGGCAAAATACCAGGAAATGTATGGCTGACATTGCTCCTAATGAGTTCCCTGGAGTTGGAATAAGTCAGGAAGAACAGGGCCGAGCCGGGTGCCGAACCAAGGGCAATCTATGCAAAAATCTGAGATATTTTGTGTCGAAAATCAATGATTTTCAAGCAACTTACCACCGGAATGCCCCTGTAAATTTTGCGGAATCCGCCGGATGCCTTAAAGCCCTGTTTGCTTTGCATTCGGGTCTGAAAAGGGGGAAAAGTTTGGTTTTCGCCGATTTTTGTCCCGACTTTTATGGTGTCGATGGGGTAAAGACTCAGGTCCACCGCCAATCCGGCCGCGGCACCGGCCGAGAGCCATCTTATCTGTCGCTTAAAACGACTTTCGCCGCCATTTTCGGTGGTCATAACTAGCGAAAATTGTGGAAAATTAACCAAAAAATGTGTAAAAATGTGGAAAAATCCAAATTTGGAAGAATGCATTTTGAAATTTATGTTTTGACAATTTATCAACAAAACTAATAATTGGAGTGCACTGTGTCCATCGCAAATGCACAATCAAAAAAGTTCAGGTCGGAGATGCGCCAACGGCCACAGGGAGCATCGTGGGAGGGAATTTTCCGGCTAAGCCTAAAAATATTTTTTGTAAAAAATTTGCAAATAAAATTAAATTTTCGTATTTTTCGAGATTATTTTTAAATTTTTATTTTTATTTTCAACACTGACGTCATGTTGCAGACGAGCCAGTCCTCCGGTGCTTTCAGGATTTTGCCAAATCCGGGGGCTCCTGTGAAGTTCACCGTCCTTCGCACTTCCTCATCCATAACTTCGTCGAGAGGCCTTGCCCATTTTCCCGTCTTGTCTATATAAAAGGCCAAAGTCGCGTGAAAGCCGCTATCCTCGTTGTCCAACCAAAGGCCTAAAACAATAGAAAATGATGTTGAAATCAAAGGGATTTCTATTATAGTAATAGAAAAATTTTAAGGTTTTAGAACCGTTCTAAAGAAATTTGAGTACTTTTTTGCTTAAGATCAACTTTATGAAGAAATCGCTGAAATTTCGCTGCAAAAGGTCTCGGTGGTAAATTTTAAGAGTTTGCCCCTACCCCTTTTTTAAGAAATTTTATTTTACGATATTGAGGATGGTGGCTATGGTCCCGAAAGGTGATCACCGAAGAAAAATTTAGAACGCTTTTTCTTAAGGGTTTTGATGATTGTCGGCGGTCTCAATAGGATCCGCTGGAGAACATTTTGAACTCGACTTTTTCTTTACCCCGGCTACGGATTATCTTCGCTTTTTTCGACCAAAATGTAAAAAATTTTCGCTAAGCAAATTGACAAAAAAACTCACGTGTGCTCAGATTTTTGATTGACCAGATGGAAGAGTGGATGAACCCGGTGACAATGTGTTCACGGCCAAAAGTAAGGCGCTGCGCTAATTGGTCATCGGCCAACTCGGGCAACCTTCGTCTCAGATAATTGATCAGACTTTCCGTGGAAATTTCGCGAAATTTGTCCAATCGTCGCTCGCGAAGGTCGAGCGCAGAAATGAGGACAGCCTGTAAGTATAGGGTTTATTTAAAAAAATCGAAAATTTTCTCAAGCCTAAAGGCTCAAAACTTTCTCTGATGACCCCCACCATTTATAATATGGGCTTTGGCAGACCCGTAGCTAGAGGCTAGTAGGGGGCACGTACGCCTCCCCTCGAAATGCCAAGACCAAAAAAATGAAGAGGGTCCTCCAATTTTTTTTGAAAAATTTGAAGAAAAAAGTAGTCTACTTCCTTTAAAAATCGTGAAAATTTTTTGAAATTTTACCACCCTCCCCCTTTTCCTGGCTACGGACCTGGGCATTGGTCATTTTACTTTAAAAATAGTCTAAAAGGTGAAAATTTCCGGAAAATTTTGCTCATCGGCGAACCCCNACCCCCCCCCCCCCCCCATTGGCTATGCTCCTGCCTTTGGTCCAAACTAACAAGAGAGATATAAAATAAATGTAGGAGTAAGTTTGATCGAAATTCAGAAAAGTGAAAAATCAGGTCCAAAGTGCAAAAATGACAATTCCCATCGGTCGGGGGGTCGGTTCGGCCCCGCCCCCATATGAAAAGGATAAGTTCGGCCCCAAAATTACAAAAAAAAATTCACTAAAATTAAAATGTTTTTCCCTTACAAAAATTTTTCATATTAAATGAACAAAATGCAAAATAACAAAATTGAACGATAACTATTCATTCATTTGGTAAGTTCGGTAATTCTAAATTCATTACATTAATTTCAGTATATTTTTTCTGAATATTACATCAATATTAATGTATAAAAATATGAGGAAGGACTGTTCAATAGGTGAGTGCTGTATGATTTTAGATTTTTTAATATAAGGCCTAAACCCCCCACGGGAGCCATAGATAGCCGGGTTCGGTATCGTTCAATTTTTGTTATTTTGCTTTTTGTTCATTTAATATGAAAAATTTTTGTGAGGGAAAAACATTTTAATTTTTAATATAAAATTTGATTTTTAAATAATAAAAATTAATTTTAATTTTAGTGAATTTTTTATAAATTTTGGGGCCGAACTTATTCTTTCATATGGGGGCGGGGCCGAAACGGCGGGGCCGAACTGATCTGGGGCCGAAACGGCAGGGCCGAAACGACGGTACTTTTTTACTTTGTGTCTCAAATTGACCCCCCCACCCCAAAAATTTTTGAAAAATTTCAAATTTTTATTGAAAAGGACTTCCCTGGGGCAATTTTTTACGCTGAATTCGATTCTGGCATCCATTTTGACGTAATGCGTCATCTGACTTTTTGGCGTGATGTCAGCGTCAACGCAAATGAATATGTGCAGAGCCCGGATGCCGCTTTAGGAAAAATTGACGTCAGCAAAAAAATTTGACGTCAGCAAAAAATGACGCATTACGTCAAAATGGACGTCAGAATCGGATTCAGCGTCAAAAATTGCCCATGGGAAGCTTGTTTTTTCAATAACAATGAAAAAAAATTAAAAAATAATGAGGGTCAAATTTGAGACACAAAGTAAAAAAGTGCCGAAACGACTCGATCCGATTCCCATCCCAGACCTGAACTGCTCCGTCCATGAACCCCTCGTAATTGTATTCCTTGTCCACATAGTTGTAGATAAGACGATTGATCGGGTTGAACAGTCGCCTATTCAAGTCCAGTGTGGGCATGAGGACGGTGGGCGACTTGAAAAAGTAAAAATGGCCGACATTTGAGGCTGCAGTGGTGGTGGCCGCAACCGTCTTGTTCAATGGACGCGCAATGGCATTCATAAAGTATAAATTTGAAGGGAAACCTTAAATATTTTGGAAATTTTCAAGGCCTAAAAATCAGGCATTGGTAAATATGAATTGTATTTTGAGAAACATTTCGCCAATCTTTTTTCTCTTTTCTTTCTTTTTTCATTTTCAATTTTTTAATTTACGATGGAAATTTTGAAACTGTACGATTGAAGACATTTGATTTGAGGACCAGACATTTGGGGATTCGAACACGGCACGATTCTTTCACGAAAAAATAAAAACAATCTCGAATTTCAAAATATGTAAGAATCATGATCATTAGGATATTGGAAGGTACTTGTCCGGTTTGTCTCCGATTTGACCCCAAAAATTTTGGGGAAAATTTTTTGTTGAAAGAATGATACATAAATGATTTCCCGGGTGTAATTTTTGACGCTGAATCCGATTCNAAAAAAAAAAAAGAATAATTTTTTTTTTGGGTCCTCAAATGTCGGATCCCAAAGTCGGGTAACGGGCTAGCCGTCTGTAAGTTACTAAAAATCAGATTTTATTTTCGGCGCTATGATTTTATGACGCGTAGGCATTCCATGTTAAATTATTTTTGTTTGTTTCTTTTTCCTCGATTTACCCACTTTTTATGTGCTATTTTGCAAGAAGGAATTCGCTTCAAAAGATCATAGAAAAGTCTATTTCTGTCGAAAGACTAGGCTACAACTCCCTAGAACCCAGCTCATTAGAACCCAACGAACGAAAACTTTTTTTTAAGGCTAGCTAGGCCAAAAACATAATAAGCAAATATATGCAGAATTTTAGGTGTAAAAATTCTATTGAACTGGAAATTTATTTTTGGCCATAGGATTTTATGAAGAGAAAGTTTTCCTTTATGAACTTTCTCTCTGCATCTTTTCTTTGTGTACTCTTTTTCCGTTAAATTTCTCTGTCACTTCAATGAAAGATTCGCTTCATAAAATTCTAGGTTATAGGTTCAAAGCAATTCAATCGGCGCCCAATTTTCATTTTAATTAAACTTGCTAATATAAATCATTTCAGAAATAAATAGTCACTAGAGATTAAAGACCGAATATGTTTGGGCGAGTCGTGAATGCAGCAAAGCTCCTTCAACATGGACGCCACCAGCAAATGCTGGCCAAGCGAACATTCGCGAGAAATCAGGGCATGGCAATTCCACCAATGCGCCACTTGACTTTCTGGGTAACACTTATTAATCTTTATAAAGTTCAAACAATACCGTACGGTACTGTTTTATGCGAAGTTCGCATTGCGAACTGTAAACTGTCTACTGGCGTTAAAAACAACACAGTATTTTTCCAGTGTAAGTACTGGGTATGGGTACTTTGTACCATACCAGTGGTACAAAGTAGGATTTGGCCATGGGGGTGGGCTGATCTATGAAAAATTCAATTTTTTAGGGGGGGGAGGAACTCCCTTCCCATAGGGAGGGCTGAAAAAATAGCAAGTTTTTTCTATGAAATTTCACTGTTCTAGAGATGCCGGCGGCCCCGATAAGGGCCGCCAGAGAAATTTTGAAAAATTTAGACCTCTTTCTTAAGAAATTTAGTCATTTTTCTTCATTTTTTCCTTCTTTTTTAAAATTTTTTGGCCATGGGGGAGGTCTGCAGCCCCCACCCCCTCCCCCTAAATACGCCACTGCTATGTGCTTGTTTTCTCAATATTTCGAACTCTAAACTTTGTCAATGATTGCTATTAATAGTAGGTGTGTATAGAAATTCTGTTATTTACTATGTTGTTAATTGGCATTGCACTCAAATTTTTTTATATAATTAAAAAATATCGACGAAAGAGAAATGTTAAAAAGAAAATCGTCTTCAATGATCCATAACCAAATTTAAAACTATTAATTTTTTTTATTAATCTAACCTGGTTTAAAACCTAAGTAAAAAAACTAGAGGCGGATTTTGCTTCTCAATAAAAATGGGTCAATTTTCATTTTCACGACCCTGAAAATATTTAATTTTCGCGTTTCGAATTAGCCCCCTCCCTGGCGGTACTTGTTAAGTTTACCCCCCCCTGACCAAAAAATTAATTTTTCCTGACAAATTTTACAATCAAAAAGTGAACCGGGGGTTTTCATATGTGCTGAGTTCGAATCCGGCGTTAGTTTTGGTCATATATCTCATACATGAAATCCAAGCTTTTTCATCAATGATATTTCGTCAAGTAACCATTTTTTCAGAAAAAAAGATCCGTCTTTCAATCTTTTAACAATTTTTCATTTAAATTACATTATTTACTCTATATTCTTTCATCTTTAGCCCCATATCCGCGAAACTTATCCGTGCCATTGAATTTTTCTTTGTTTCACTTTTTTCTTCAAAAATGGTTACTTTATGAAAAGTCAGTGACGAAAAATCTTAGATTTTGCATATAATATATGACAAAACTGATGCCATATATTCGAGCTCAGCACATGGAAAACCCCCCAGATCACTCTTTGAGTTGTAAAATTTGCTAGGAAAAATTAATTTTTTAGCCAGGGGGGTAAACTTAACAAGTACCCCATAGGCTTTGGCTCTAAAATCCTACAGTCCAATCATAATGGGTTTTTAATTAAAATATTTGCTTTAATCCTAATTATCATTATGTTGAATAAATTCCTATTTCAAGCACCAAGCTGGAATGTACTTGTTCATCTGCGTCGCTGGCCTGGCCTACCCCACGTACATGGTGTTGAACATCGACAATTTGCGACCTCCTCAAGATGTGCACTTCTCTGAGGAACTCAAGGAAAAATTGGAGGAGCGCCGTCGTCTTCGTAAGTTTTTTTTTCGAAGATTTACTTTTTATTGAGCATTTTATACAAATTTTTAGGTGCCGAGGGAAAATTGAATGTCCTCCAACAGAAGGTTTAACCGCTAATGATTGGATGAGACCCTTAGGTATTGAAAGATCAAAATTATACGCATTGTAATGGCACATTATAGAAAATATTGTCGATAAAACACGAAATGTTTGTTATAAAACGCCAAATTAATTCATCTTTTTTGCTTACAGCCGTCAGATTATTGTCCTTCTTTAATTTTGGGTAAATGGAAGGAAAATTAATTTTTAATTTTTTTTCTGAACTCCCATCATAGGCTGTAGTCAGAGGGGAATTAACCCCTAAGACTGGAAAATCAGAAACAAAAATGGTCAAATTTCATAAGAAAATGTCTAAATTCACAAATTTTTCTCAGACACTGCCTATATAAAATTGAGCCTTCGGAGGGTTGCCCCGCACACCATCTGGTATTCTGCTTGCCTCTGGTACAGTGCTGGAAAAAAGTCTTGGAACAAAGAGTAGGAAAAGTGAAATACCTAAATAACTTCCTTTGTCCTCAACAAAGAATGATTGTCGTTGTTACCAGAGACGTAGCCAGGATTTGGGCTTGGGGGGGGGGAATGGGGGGAGGGGGTCCCCGGCGGCCCCGATAGGGGCCGCCGGGGAAAATTTTTTGAAGTTTTAACGNGGAATTCCCCCCTTTCCGGGTCGGACGAGACCAAGTTCCAATTTTAAGCTCTGGATGTTAGGGAATGGTTTCAAAAGGTACCAGATTGATGTTATGAGTCACATCACGTCAATTCAACAATAAAATACGGTTCCGAAAAGCAAATGACATGGGATAAATTCGTTTAAATTCTTTTGGGACAATTTGACAATCCTAGTCAAATTTCTAGTCCTAGCCAACCTTTTTTTTGACAATCCTAGTCAAAAAAAGTCAAAAAATCGGAGGGGTGTTTAAAACGGCAAAAATCCTTTAAATACTGGGAAATGGTCAAAAAGCGTTTTGGGAGGCCAGTTCGCTGTGTTCCTGCATATACCAAATAAAAAAATGAGACGTCGCAGGATACAAGGTCGCTATTGAAACTTCGCTTATGCAGCCATTTCGGACTTCGTTCTAAAATTTGGTACTTTTGTAGCCTAGCTAGCCACCCCTTTTTTGGTGTTTTTTTCTTGAAAAATTTACAAAAGCGATTCTAACTTTACCCTGATTTCCGGATAACTATTCTGCGACTTTTTGGCTGGTTTTTGATTGTAAGGAATTTGGGCTGGTGGATGGGCGGTTAAAACACCGATTGGCGTGGGTTGATAGGATCCTGTGAGGTGCGAAAGACGACTATTGCACTCTAGCTCCAATACTTAGCTCAGGGGTAGAGCATCGGGAATGTATCATAGGAAAAGCGCCAATTATATTTCTTACTTGTTAGTAGTTTAGAAGTGTTTCATTTGTATTAAATGTAAGAAACGATAGCCTTGAATACTTTTATGTGACAGTAGTGTGTGATATTTCCCGATGCTTTTTTTACTCAGCAGGATTCAAAGTTTACTGTATTCAACATCGCCTGCTAACTAAATCATCATTTGAACAGGGGAAGCCTATTTTTTGACGGTGGAAGGGAAGTTAATAAAGATTTTAGCCCACGAAATCAAGTGAGATTCCTTGCCCCGGGGAAATTTTTGCAAAATAGCTACAGGTTTTGCCATAAAGAATCTTTCAACCCGTTTAAAAAATCTATATTTTGAAGCGAAATTATGTGAATTATTTTCCTTTGGCATTTAAAGACTTGGGTCAGGTCCCAAGATCCCAGGACCGAAGATCCCAAAAACTTTCCTTCATTCAAAAACTTTTTTTTAAACATTGCTAGGCCAAAACTATAAAAAGCAGAAAGGTGTAGAATTTTAAGGCCCTATTGTTGGCCTTTTTTGGTTTTTCGAATTTCTCTGAAAAATTTTGAAATTTTCGAAAAAATGCAAAAAATCGATATTTTTTAAAATTTCAAAAATTTCTAAGGAAATTCGGGGAAATTCGAAAAACTAAAAAGGCCAGCAGTGGGGCCTTAAAATTCTACACCTTTCTGCTTTTTATAGTTTTGGCCTAGCAATGTTTAAAAAAAGTTTTTGAATGAAGGGAAGTTTTTGGGATCTTCGGTCCTGGGATCTTGGGACCTGTAGCCAAAGACTATATATGTTCCTTTGGCATTTAGAGACGAATAAAAGACATTACGTCCAATCAGACGTGTAAAGACAAGAGAAAGACTACGTCCAAACTCCAAACTCAAAAAATTTCGCTTCAAGATATAGATTTTTTGAAACCTACTGTTTTCTGAAAGGCTCGCCCTCGATTCGCCCACGCTACGATTTGCCTACTCAGCCAAAATGCTACGATTCACCTGCTCATTCAAAAACCTACCCCCCTGCCCACGCTATGATTCGCCTACGCTACGATTCGCCTACTCACTCAGCCTAAATGCTACGATTCGCCTACTCATTCAAAAACCTACGTTTCGCCTACGCTACGATTCGCCGCCTACTCATCAGCCAAATATCGATTCGTCTGCAAATATCGAAAAGTGCATTTATCAAAATTGCAAATCAATTTATTGTTATTAATAAAAAAAATTTATATATTTTTTTTTAATTTTATTTCTTTTTTATATAAAAAAATCCAAATTTTGGGTCTGCGGTCTGAAAATTTTCCCCCTAAATTCCCGGCCCGTGTCCAGTCCTGTTCCGGTAAATATTCCGATCTCGTAATCCTACGATGTAGCCTTGCATTTGTAAACTAAGCAGTGCTAACTGCTAAATCGTCCAACGTGTCGCCAATGAGTTGTTCTTTCAGGACGTATTTGGTGTGCCTTTTGTGTGGGAACACACGGGCCGATCTTGCAATGTCCAGCTTTTTAGCTGAGTAGGCGAATCGTAGCGTAGGCGAATCGTAGGTTTCTGGCTGAGTAGGCGAATCGTAGCATTTTGGCTGATGAGTAGGCGAATCATAGCGTAGGCAAATCGTAGCGTAGGCGAATCGTGGGGCAGCGTTCTGAAAGATTCTTTATGGCGAGGAGTGTAGTCGATTTTTATTTGAATTTTGTAAATGATATTTCGCCAAGCATTTTCAAAAAAATAAAAGATAAAAAATATTT
>LDKF01000109.1:17520-44394 GCA_001026735.1 Rotylenchulus reniformis | reverse complement strand
GCAGTTCCTGCAACCTTGAAACAGTTGAGAGAAGTGATTACCGAATACCAAAACGATGGGCGAGATATGACGTTGATCACCATCGAAGGGATGCGCGCGGATGCTTACGCGGATTTTCTCCTTAATGAGCGAGCACAGCAGCGAGAAATCGCCAAGCTAAACAAAGTCGTGTTGACTTGATCAAGTTTTGATGAGAATTAATATTTGGGAATTTTAGATATCTGCACCGCGACCTAAGACCATCATCAAATCGTTAGGGCATGGAACTGTGATGAGCACTCCGGGCGGCAACAAAACTCGGACGCAACTTTTTGCACCGGCGCCGGTTGCTGCCCAAGGAGGAAGTACGACACCGCGTCGATGGGACGCATCTAAGAACAACGGACGCATTCGTCCAACTTTGGCCAGCAAAATCAGTCGACGCCGACGGAGCAAATCGTTCAGCAACAGTCAGATGAGCCAGCTCAGCAGCATCTCGCCCAAACGCAGAATCGAGGTAAAAATTGCTGACCGGATAAGTTCATCGCTCAATTTCTTTATCCTAGAATGGGCCAACAACTTCGTCCCCTTGGCGTCGTTTGGCTCCGGCCAACTTCGACGAGACTGGCACTGCTCTTTCACCTTCGACTGTAAAGCGCCGTCGCGTGGTCCTCTTTTCTCAACAGCCTCACCTCACTCCATTGCGGACTCCACAGAGATCGAACACTTCGGCTAGCAATGAGCGTAATCTGAGTCCGGACATGAACATTCACACTGACAAGAATTGATCTTTATCCGAATCTCTGGCACTTCTTATCCTATTTTGCATTCTGTGTCATTCGCTAAATCTCGACCATCTTATCCTGAATATATTGCTCATCTTCGCACCTGTGAAAATTTACCCTAATCCTCTTTAATCCTACCCTAAACATTACATTCCATGCTTTCATTTAACTTGTTTTCTTATGTTTCCATTTTTATTTGAAAAATTTGTCGTACATAAAATGCTTGTTTTTTGACTGTAATTTTTTCAGATATATTTTTTCATATTACTCTCACATTTTTATTCCTTTATGGACCTTTCGAGATCAGATATTTGAAATATCCGAATCCAGATCCATTTTACTAATTTGTCGTCTTTTTTGTATCTATATGGAAAAAACAATATGAAAACCAACACTGTTCTAACCATTTTTCAATTTCACTGGCTTTGGGTTCGGATTTTAGCTAAACACATCTAAAAAACCATCTACTTCCAAACGGTTTTTGATTGTTTAGGAATGGAAGAAGAAAATGAACAGCTTGATTATGACGAGGAGGAACTGAAATCCGCTCTCAAAAAGGCGCATTTAAAACTTATTTTAATAAAGTTGATAATCTCAAAAGCATATTGGCACAACAATTGCCGCATCTGCAACTTCCAGTCCGCCAAAATGCTATGTGAATCCGAATTTCAAAAGACGAGAACAACAGCACAGAGGAAGTAATGTTATTTGGATATATTTTACTCGATAATTTGCGTTTTTAGGTTCATACACAGCGAACAATAGACCCTTTGCCAAAGTTGTATGTTTATTTTTGCAAGAAGAAATATTTTTTCGAGATTTTTCAGGGTGGTTATCCTTATTCTGCCCACCATATTTACCATCAACAAGTTCCACAAAGTACATTTTATACTGCTATTCAGCCGCCACAATTTTCGCATTTTTTGCCAGCCGGCATTAAATTTTTTTTTAATAAATATTATGATAATTATTACTTGGTTTCCAGTATCGCATTCATCATCAACTCATATTGTTCATCAAAACGGGGGGATCCAGCAATTTCCTCATCCCGCCAGTCATTTGGCCTCAACAGTTCCGAACAGCACATCTATATAAATCCTTCCGTCTTCAATGTTTCTTCAATTTCGCACATTAACCAACATTCGAGCACTGGTGGCGGACTTAACTGGGACTCAATGGTTGACGAATTTGTCAAGAAAACACTGACCGGTCAATGTGAATCCTGAATCCATGGCCAAATTTATTAATTTTATTCTTTCTTTAGCTAGACGTCGCAGGTACTCCAGAAGTCGCTCTTCATCTACCTTATCATCACTTTCTAATCATTCTCGTTCATACTCGAGGTCGAGGAGCAGATCATCCACTTCATCCGATCCGAAGAAAAGGAGGAGGAATAGCCACTCACCGAGGAGGAAGAGGACAATCCCAAATAGTAAGGAGAAGACAGGCTAAAGAGATGAAAAGTGGTCGATTTTGAAAATCTTGTACCATTTCTATTGAGAACCGGCTTATTTTTTGTTTCATTTTGAAAATTTAAGATGATTTCATATAAAATATGTTGAATAACCAAGTAGGTATTTACCTTTTGACTAATTTTTGCTGTTCTTTTTTGCCGCTTACTGGGAGGCGGCAAAGGGGGAGGTATAGTACTTACTTTATTTTTCAAAATCGACTATGTAAGTAACGCCAAAAATATTTGCGACGATTAGGCAATTCCCCATACCTTTTCCATGGGCACTTCCTCATTTTCTTTCCCTATCGTTAATTAAATGAATAGTCAAACCATTTAACTTCCATATCAAGGGAATGTACCAGGGAAACTTCTAGATTTTAGACTGGTCATATCCAATTCAATTCATAAATAAGTCCGATTAAAAAATTTAGTCAAAACAATAACAAACAACAATCGAATGTGCCCGAGCAATTGGGCTGGACAAGGAATATTTGAAAAAGGTTGAGGAACAGCAGAGATTGCGGGACGAAATAGCGCAGAAAAAGAGCAGACACAGGAAGGAACTTTATGCGAGAGAGAAAGCTGCCGAAGAAGCAAAGAAGAAGGAAATGGAGAGGCAGAAGACACGGCTACAGACGGAAAGGACAAAAAAGGACGAGGGTGGACAACCGAAGACAGTGGTCAACAAACTGAGGCCGTACTTGGCAGTGGTGGTCACAAATCTGAAGGGCGTCAATGATGCGCCCGGGAGATTGGCGGAGATTGTCTGCAAAATTGGACCAGTAAAGGTAAAGCAGAAATCAAGCCAATATTTTTAAAAAATGTATTCCAACTTTAGCGGGAAGGCCCATCCGATGTTTACGTAATTTTTGAGAAGCATGAGGACGCGAAAAAGTTCATGCAGCAGTACATTGGGTCAGTTACTCGTTCAAATTAAACCCTTGATTCCTTTGTTTTTGCAGTGACACGACTATATTCGGGAGATCAATTGATGTGATGATGAAAAAAGTATTTCTCAATATCGCATCATTGGCGTAGCGTATTCATGCACATATTCAAATACTTCCTTTTCTTCCGGCTGATTAAAGCTAGTAATTGATCGTAATTTCTTAATTTTTACTGTATTTTGTGAACACTTCATTTCATTGTAGTTTATAATTTCCATTTTACAATTTAACAATAAAAGTAAAAAATTTTGGTTGAAAGTAGAGATCGGCCGCGAGAACCCAGCGAGATCTCGGTCGAGATTCTCGGTCTCGGTCTAATCTCGGTCGGAGCCGAAAATGACCCAGCGAGATCTCGGTCGAGATTCTCGGTCAAATCTCGGTCAAAAAATACCGGGATTTCGACCGAGACCGAGATTTTTAAAAATTTTACAAAAATTTTTTAAAAAAGTAAGAAAATTTTTTCATTGTTCAAAAATGTTTAATTTTAAATTTTCGAAAAACTTTTGAAAATTAGAAAAAAAAATTGACTTTTTTTGAACAATTTAAACCTTTTGTAAAATTTTTGAAAAATATTTTCAAAAAATTAAATTTTTAAAAATTTCAACTTTTAAAAAATTTCAAAAAATAATCTGAATTTTTCTCCAACTTTTTTTTCTGGGGGCTCCGGGGGGGGGGGGGGGGGGGNGAGGTAGAAACGGTGCTGGGTCGTTACAAAAAAATATCCAAACCCAATACGTTCCCCAAAAACTTTTTGTTGACTTGTTAGACCAAAACTACCAGCAACAAAGATGTGCAGAATTTTATGCTCTATCTGCTGGTATTTTTAATTTTTTGAAATTCGAACAAAAAGTTCGATATTTTCGCGAAAAATCCCATTTTTTCGATATTTTCGAAAAATTTCGAACTTTTTGTTCGAATTTCGAAAAACTAAAAATACCAGATATTTTTTTACTGTAATATATTTTGGGGAAGGTAAAATAAAAATTGGGCGCCGGGAGAAACGCTTTGAACCATCAATTTTATGAAGCGAATTCCTTATTATAAACTACTACAGAAAAGCGAATGAACAGAGAAAAATAAATCAGACAACAAATATGTTTTAATGCAACATGCTTTCGTGTCATAAAATCGAGGAAGGAAAATAAAATTTGGAATTCTCTGGCTTTTCTACGCTGATTTTATTGGGTTTTGATATTTTTTTGTAACGACATAGCACCGTGGAAACGACGGGGAGGAAACGGCGAGGGGGGGGGGAATGATCCTTCGTTGATTCAAATTTTTTCCATCCAAAATTATATAATTTTACAAAAAAATTTTTTATTTTGTTTTAATTACCTTTGATAAATAAATAATTAAAAAATACTTTCTCTCACCAGGATTCAAACCCGGGCCATGCAAAAGGAATAGAGAGTATTACCGTTTGAGCCACGAAAGGGTGTGATTGGTTAATGATGGATTTTACTGACATTGATTAGCACATTTTCCGTAAATGGAAATTTAAACCGAGATTCTCGGTAAAAATAACGATCCAGCGAGATCTCGGTCGAGATTCTCGGTAAAATCTCGGTCTCGGTCAAATCTCGATCGGAGCCGAAAATGACCCAGCGAAATCTCGGTCGAGATTCTCGGTCAAATCTCGGTGCCGAGATCCGGGATTTTTGACCGATAAATCTCGATCGGCCGATCTCTAGTTGAAAGGCAGTGATAATACAGTGCCCCAAAAAAGTATTGCATCAAACGGTGCAAAAATAAATGTTCGTGTATAACTCGATACCCATCAATGATAGATGAGAACTTTTTCCCCAACTTTATACCCCAATATATGAAGATTATGAAATAGCAATCTATTTCTCTTTCTCTGCCTTTGTAATAGGCTAAAAATTATTATTTGCTAAATGAATGGCGAATCAAATTGTTTTTATGGGATCGGGCAAAAGTCGTGACTAGTGTCGGGAATGCCAAAAATTGGACCGGAAAACGGGGTAAGGAAGGGAAGAGCCCGGTTTGATTTTTGTCCAAAAATTGGTTGACAGTTAGAAAAGTTTTTTGTTTTTTAGGTTTTCTTCCGAAATGGGCTCGGAGCGGTGGGAGTGATCGGAGTGATCAAGNTTTTTGGGGGCGGGACATGTGATCGGGGGGAAAGATCATGGGAAAGGGGATGATCGGATGGATGAAGATGAACATCGGCACACAACGGGCGAAGTGGCATGGGCATGGTCGGTGGTCGGCACACTGGACATGGACACGGACGGCAACTCGGCGGGGCATGGACGGCAACTTGGGCCCAACGGAGGAGTGGAGGAACCGGTGGGTGATCAATGATCAGGGTCAGGGAGAAGGAGGGGGAGTGGGATCCAAAATTAATCGGATTTTTTTGGGTATACCAGGGTTGACCATTTTCAAATGGGGCAAAATTCTCATAGGGGATTTGGGATGGGGAAAGACACCTTAGATTTTGATGTCAACTTTTCATGATTTTTTATTCAACAAAAAATCAACAAATTCTGTTTTCAACAGAATCTCCCCGCGGGCAAGCATCACTCCGAGGCCTTGGCCCAGTCTTCAATGGGCGACATCTCCAGCATCGGCAGTGTCGGATGAGCCGGATGCTTCTCCTTCAACCTTGGTTGGTCGGAATGGGTTATTTGGAGTGGGGGAAAGGGAAGGGGAGGGTTTGTACCTGGTTGTGCTCCGGGATGAGGTCTCCAATCGGGCCGGGAGAGGCGGGGGCAGATGCCTTGCTACGCTTCTTCGCCACCTTCTTACGGATGTTGACCTCGATCAAGGCGGAGAATCGCTGGAATTCCCCAAGGAGTTCCTTGAGGGTGGAGTTGATCTCGACCATCTCCGCCTTAACTCCATCCAGAGGGTCCTTGGGGGGTTCGGCCTTGGAGTTTTTGGAAGCGGGTTCCTTGGCCTTTTCCGGGATGGATTTGTTGGGGGGACGGGAGCGCGGGTTGTACTTGCGGTACTGGAAAAGGAAGAAAGGAAAAAGAAGGGAAAAGTATGGGAAAAAGGGATTGTAAGGTTTTACCGGATGGTTGCGCGGAGGAGCAACCTCGTGGATGGCCGGTGGGGGGATTTCCTGGGCCATGAGAGAAACGGGTGCCTGGTTCTTCAAAAGGATATAGGTGAAAAAAGGTGATTTTTGGAGGGGAGGGATAGAACCTTGATCAACGGTGGGGGCTGATTGGTGGCCGGTTGGATTGGGGCTTTCTTGACGGGAATGGCCTCGCCATTGTACATCAAGTAGTGCTGACCATCAGCACCAGGGACAACCACGTTGTTGGCGGAGTAGGACATTTTGGGAGTTTTGGAGAGGAAAAGTTGGAATTTGAGTGAAAAAAAAGAGGAATTTGAATCTGAAAAATGGATATTTTTGGAAAGGAAAAAAAAGAAGGAAATTTTGGAATTTTTGAGGAATTTTTGATTTGAAATTGAAAAATTGGAGGAAGTGAGGGCAATTGGGGAAAAATGGGAGGAAGGGGTGGGTAAGGACGGCACTAAGGCCTAGGATGACCTTTGGAAGGTGAAAAAACTGGGATTTGGGTGCCCTTTTATGCGAGTTAGGGATTGGAGTTGGGGGCGGAGAGAATTAGGGGGATCCAAATCTGGGGTGGGAAAATTGCCGATCGGGGATCACCAAAATCTCCATCTTGGTAAGGCCTGTACCGGAGAAATTTTGTCCTTTTTCAGATTCTTACGGACAGCTCCCATGAACCAACAGATCAGGATGATAATGATCGACAGACAGATCAGGATGGAGGCGATGACAGCGATCAGCTCAATGTCAAAGTGAGTTTGGGATTTTTGAATTTTTGGTGATTGGACTTTAGCCAGAGGCATGGGAAGGATGTGTGCGAATAGAAGCAGGGTAAGGGCAGTTCGAGCTAAAATCCGGTATCCCCTGAAAATAGGGTTAAATTTCACAAACAGGATAAGGGCTATACCCCCGACAATCACAATCCCGAGGGCTATAGCATTCTGGGGGAATCCGGAAAGCCACCACAGGGCTCCGATTATTGCACCGGGGGAGGGGATCGAGAGTTCGGACACCCTATCCAGACCTCTTCCAGAGGTTCCATACTGGATTGGGCGGGATTTGACCAGAAATGCAAGGGATCCATTGAGGGGAAATAGCGTTTCGCCCCCTGGACACTTCACCCGGCATTTGGTTTGGACGATGGCCGAGTTAAAGGTTAGGGTGGCGGTACTTTCCGTACCGTTTTCGGGGCAGGGAGAAACAAAGTTGGTGCCATCATCACATAGGACTTCGGCAAGGGGGGCCCCAAATGAGGCCTTGCACTGAAACCTGAACTTGGCCGCTGTGCGGCACTGATAGCACCCATTAAGTGCCAAGGGGTGGATCTCACATTTGGCCAAATCGTGCTTTATGGCCACCCGGAGTTTTTGGACCTGTAGGGTAAGGGAAATAGGCACATAGTTAGTGTCCGCCCAGACTTTCCATTCGTGATAGTTAAGTCTGAGTTTCCCAACTGTTAGGGGGAGTCGATGAGTCGGATCGTCCATATATTTTTCAATGCTCAGTTCACGGCACTGACAATGGACAACCGAATCTTCGTGGTCGGGACGGCACCGAGTGCAGGAGCTGGTGTCCCAGGTGCACCGTTTCATCATGGTGGCGTCAAAGGAGGTAGGACATCGGAGATCAATGGGGGGAAAATCAGGGACAAGGGCCCCATGGTACCAATTCCCGACAAAATAGCCGGATAGAACTGGGCTGGGGGGCTGACCCATCACCACCGGGGTAATAGTCAAGTTCGCAACTTCCCAGTGAAAAGTTCGACCATTGTAAAGATCGATTTCTTCTCTGACCGGTTCGAATCCGGGAAGGTTCAGGGCTAGTTCCGTCTTGATTTTGTACTCCCAAACAGGGCATTTAAAGAGTTGGAACACGGGGGAAACGAAGCTGGATGGTTCCACGGTCGGGATAAGATAAGTCCGATAGAATAGGCAACCATCGGCATATCTGCCACACAAATTTGGCCAGAACCCGGGGGTGTCATCGCAGTAGGTATGGCCTAAATGGTGGTTGACCATGTCCAGTTCGGTCACATTTTCATGGGGAAGGATTCTCTGACATCTATGATCCTTGCAGGAACCCATCTCTGCGCACCTTTTGACCGCTAGGGTCTTGGTTTTATAAGATCTGATGTAAGTTTCATGCTCCGGGACACATTCCAGGGCCAAACTTTCCATTCGGAAGGCCAAACTCCCTGTAAGAGACCCTTCTGGCCCTTTTAGGAGTAAGTCCACAGTCTGTCCTGCGGGCAAAAGTTTCAGTTCCGTGACTGAATTGTATTGGCAGGTAGTGCCATTCCCATTGGAAAAGCATTCTTCCGTGGAAGCAGTTAGGGATGTGGTGGTGGCGGAGCCAAGTTGGCAAAAATGGAGACCGACTAGAGTCAAGGCCACACCCAGTCTTGTCAGGGGACGGAATTTGGTTTTGGGGGTGGACTGGTACCGGGGTGGTCCATAGACATGGTCATCCAAGGGTATCATTTCGAAACCACCATTTCTTGGAGTTACTGGGGTTCTGGGGGTCGAATGGAACAAGGGTTGTCCAAATCGCTCTTCATCGGTTAGGGGAAGCAGAGCAACTTGGTCAGAATAATCCGGGGTTTCGTCCCATTCTTCCTGGAAAACATATCTTTTTCCTCCCAGGTTTCGGCGTCTTCGAAGGCGGAATGGCCATTGACAACATCGGAATGCACACCGGCAGATGCGGCAACACCAACGACAACAACTACATAGCCAGAGGCCAATGCAGAGGAGTGCCGAAAGGACCAACGCCAGCACACCAAAGACGGCGGCAGAAAGGTAGGGGGAGCATTGGACATTGAAAATTCGGTCCAAACAGATATAGCATTGGATAAGTTGGCAGGGGTTGACTGGGCCGCATTTTATGGTCTCCTGGGTGGAGTTTTCCCTACTGGTCCAGTAGGTAACGGCACAATCCAAGCCTGCTACCAATATATCATCGGGCATAGGGAAAAGGAATGGGCTACGGAATGGACGATTGCTACAAATGTCATTGCAGCAGACATCTAGGGTCATAGTTCCAGGATTTGCATTCACTTTGATTCCCTTCAGATTGCAGGACAACAATTCAGTGGATTCGCTGTGGACCAATGGCAGCATGCACGCAAGGCACAGGAGCAGAATTGGAAGGTAGGTCGGGAGTGAAGTGGTTGGGATTGGAACTTTCTTGGCCCTTCTTGGTGGGAGGGGGATATCCGCTTGTTTTGGTGGCTCTCGCAGCCAGCGGAATGTTGGTTTTTTGACTCCGGACCCGTCCTGGTCCGGAGCCTCCGGGGGCGGCGGGATGTCCTCTGTTTCTGGCTTTTCCGGGGATGCTTCCAACGGAATAAGCTTAGAAACTGGACGTGACCATACACGCCCGTTTGACATCTGGATTTCAGCACTGCGTGCATTCCTTTCTGGCCCCTGGAGAGAGATGATTTTCCCCATAGGCCAAAGGTTGCGGGGAATTTCTTCGGTTTCAACCAGAACAATGTGGCCAATCTCGGGGCGGGAATTCGCAGTGACTCGGGGTCCCTTGTGCTTATCCTGGCGTCTTTCACGCAAAAGGATTAGGTATTCCCGGGACCATCGCTCCCAAAAGTTGTTAACTGCCCGGGTGGTTTCCCACCAACTTCTGGCCAACTTTTCAGCGGGGGAGGGGCGGAAATCGGGTTCCGATTCATCGGTTTCGGAGAAATTCAGGTTGGCCTTGGGGATCAATAGGTCGATTGGGCGTAGGGCCAATGTCCCATCTTTTTCGTCAGAGACGAAAGTAATAGGACGAGAATTCACCGAAGCTTCGGCCTCGGTGAGAAAAGTGACCAATTCCTCCCAAGAAAGCATTTTTCGCCCTAGGCACCGGCGAAAACATGCCTTTATTAGGGCATTGAGGCGTTCATATACACCTCCGCTCCAGGGGGAAAAGCCGGGAATAAGGGTCCAAGTGATGTTCAGGTCCATTCGTCCCTCAAGCATCTGCTTAGTCAGGACAAATTGGGGACCATGATCGGAAAGCAGGGTTCGAGGGAGGCCTCTGCGGGCCACAAAACGGCAAAAAGCCATTAAAAACTCTGCCGTGGTCATGGAAGAGACCAGTTCCAGATGGACGGCACGGGATGCCAAGCATGTGATTACCAAAATCCATGCTTTCTCCGGCCCTTGGGGAGTTTTGAACAATGTCGGGCCCATAAAATCGATTCCCGTATGTTCGAATGGGGAGGAGGGTTTTGTCCGTTTTTCGGGGAGTGGAGGCATTGGAGGAAGACCAAATTTGATTGCTCTGTCCCTTTTACAGGTCGAGCAGCTCCAAATCACCGATCGGACTGTCCGGCGCGCAAATCGACACCAGTACTTGCCGAGGAAACTGTTCAGGGTGGAATCGACGCCGGCATGATGGAGTGCTCATGGGAGAAGCGGATGAGCAACAAGCATACCGGTGAGTGGGTTGGGAGGACCAATGGATGCTCAAAATCGGGGTCTCCGGTCCCTGCCAGTCTGGATCTCAGTCTGAGCAATCCATCATGGTCAAGGAAGGTAGGAACGGGAATGGACAGACCATTTTGGGCCATTTTGATTAGATAATCATGTCCCTTTTTACGGTCTTTTTTGGAGAAATGTCCTTGGGCGGCAAAATCCACAAAAATCTTCCCTTTTCCACCTTTCGACAGGAAGAGGAGGACAAAGAGCATGGTGCGGAGGAGCTTGGACCAGGAGCTGAATCGCTCAGCCTGGACAATCGGTTCCGAGGCCGTGGGGACTGCTAGCACAATTTCCGGCGCTGAACTTTCTTCAGGCGGAAATTTTGCGGTAAGTTCGTTGGGCCAATGATCAGAACTTTCCCTTAACCATTGGGGTCCGGACCACCATAGAGCATTGTTTTTCAGCTCCTCTGGGGTGATGGGATGGGTGCCAATGTCGGCTGGATTATCATTAGTCCGAATGTATCGAAATTCCGTGTTGCGGTGCTCGCGAATTTCACGGACTCGATTTTCGACAAAAATGGGTTTTTTGTCTGTGGAACTGAGCCAATTGAGCACAATTTGTGAATCGCACCACAAAAAGCGCTCTGTAATTTCATGGATTAGATGGGATTCCACAAAATTTTTGGCCCGGACTCCGATTAGAGCCCCAAGGAGTTCCAAACGAGGGATGGACATTCCATCTATAGAATCCAGCTTCATTTTCTTGGGGCGAAGCCGGGAACGGGCGTAAATTAGGGAGGTGGTGGTCCCGGAAGGGCCTTGGGACCGGATATAGACGGCCACTGCAAATGCATCAGCAGATGCGTCTGTAAAAACATGGAGTTGGAGTTGATCAGATTGACTGATAGGGGTGTGGCGGGGGACAAAAATGACCTTTTCTTGCCATTTTATGGACATTTCAATCCATTCATTTTCTTCATTTTTCAGGATTGGTTGATCCCAGCCCTGTGACTCTCGCCACAACGACTGGAAGAACAACTTTGGGCCGACCCAGCACGGGGCACACAGTCCGAGCGGATCAAAGAACGACGCGATGTGGCTCAGCACTGATCGCCGTGTCAGCCTTTCATTGGTAGGGAAGGATGGGAATTGGAATCGGATAGTGTCGGAGGACAAAATCCATTTTAGGCCCAAGAAGGATGGTTCCGAAGTGTCCAGCTGGTCCGCTGGAGGAACACCGGACAAGATCGTCGGAAATGGTGCAACGAACTCGCACAGGCGCATTTTGGCACCAGCAAAGATGGACTGGGCCTGGATGCACTTCTCCTGCCCTTCTTCGGGACTGTCCGCCAATAACAGTAAGTTATCGACATATAACAGTGATTTTTCCCGAATTTCTTTGGCCAAGGGGAGTGGGGAAGTGTCCATTAGCTTTTGTAGGGTTGCCGCTAACAAAAACGGGGATGAAACAACTCCAAAAGCGATTCTACGGAATCTGTAGAATTGGACATTTGATCCGGATAATGGCTTGTTTGGATCCCGGAACCAGATAAATTTGGTAAACTCTCGGTCCGGCTGGGATAGGCCAATCATTAGAAAGGCTTTCTCCACATCAGCGCTTATAGGATAGGGGGTTTCCCGGAATTTTATCAGGGTTCCTGCCAAATCGGGATAGAGGTTAGGGCCAGGAAGCAAGCAGTCATTGAAGGATTTGGCCCCTTTGACATGGGAAGAAGCATCAAAAACGATGCGTAACTTTTTTCCGAGGACAGGGTGGTGAGGCAAAAAGTGTTCATTTTCGCCAGTTTGGGTTGCGGATTCGATTATCTTTCGATCTAGCTGATCTTTGATAATCTCATTATAGCCATCCGAAAGTTGGGGGGAGGCTTTTAGACGGGGCATGAGGCCGGATAAACGGGAGAAGGCCAAGTTGANATTTCACGGACTCGATTTTCGACAAAAATGGGTTTTTTGTCTGTGGAACTGAGCCAATTGAGCACAATTTGTGAATCGCACCACAAAAAGCGCTCTGTAATTTCATGGATTAGATGGGATTCCACAAAATTTTTGGCCCGGACTCCGATTAGAGCCCCAAGGAGTTCCAAACGAGGGATGGACATTCCATCTATAGAATCCAGCTTCATTTTCTTGGGGCGAAGCCGGGAACGGGCGTAAATTAGGGAGGTGGTGGTCCCGGAAGGGCCTTGGGACCGGATATAGACGGCCACTGCAAATGCATCAGCAGATGCGTCTGTAAAAACATGGAGTTGGAGTTGATCAGATTGACTGATAGGGGTGTGGCGGGGGACAAAAATGACCTTTTCTTGCCATTTTATGGACATTTCAATCCATTCATTTTCTTCATTTTTCAGGATTGGTTGATCCCAGCCCTGTGACTCTCGCCACAACGACTGGAAGAACAACTTTGGGCCGACCCAGCACGGGGCACACAGTCCGAGCGGATCAAAGAACGACGCGATGTGGCTCAGCACTGATCGCCGTGTCAGCCTTTCATTGGTAGGGAAGGATGGGAATTGGAATCGGATAGTGTCGGAGGACAAAATCCATTTTAGGCCCAAGAAGGATGGTTCCGAAGTGTCCAGCTGGTCCGCTGGAGGAACACCGGACAAGATCGTCGGAAATGGTGCAACGAACTCGCACAGGCGCATTTTGGCACCAGCAAAGATGGACTGGGCCTGGATGCACTTCTCCTGCCCTTCTTCGGGACTGTCCGCCAATAACAGTAAGTTATCGACATATAACAGTGATTTTTCCCGAATTTCTTTGGCCAAGGGGAGTGGGGAAGTGTCCATTAGCTTTTGTAGGGTTGCCGCTAACAAAAACGGGGATGAAACAACTCCAAAAGCGATTCTACGGAATCTGTAGAATTGGACATTTGATCCGGATAATGGCTTGTTTGGATCCCGGAACCAGATAAATTTGGTAAACTCTCGGTCCGGCTGGGATAGGCCAATCATTAGAAAGGCTTTCTCCACATCAGCGCTTATAGGATAGGGGGTTTCCCGGAATTTTATCAGGGTTCCTGCCAAATCGGGATAGAGGTTAGGGCCAGGAAGCAAGCAGTCATTGAAGGATTTGGCCCCTTTGACATGGGAAGAAGCATCAAAAACGATGCGTAACTTTTTTCCGAGGACAGGGTGGTGAGGCAAAAAGTGTTCATTTTCGCCAGTTTGGGTTGCGGATTCGATTATCTTTCGATCTAGCTGATCTTTGATAATCTCATTATAGCCATCCGAAAGTTGGGGGGAGGCTTTTAGACGGGGCATGAGGCCGGATAAACGGGAGAAGGCCAAGTTGAAATTAGGGGGCGGGATTTCCCCTTCTTTTTTCCAGGGCCAGCTGACCTCATAACGTCCCTCATCATCAATTTTTACTGATTTTTCAAATAATCCCAGGGCTCGATGATCATCGTTGGACTCTGGCGGGTCACTGATGCCGATCCCCTCCAGTGACCAGAAGCGAGCGATGTCCGACTCATCAGCGGACGGAATCGGGTTAGTTTTAACCACAGGGGATACAACGCATAGGGATTTGTCCGGGTTGGGGATGGAAAATTTTCGGTCTTCTCCGCCGAAAACTGGTCCGAAAACTGTGTCGATTTGGAAGATTCCCGGACTGATTTCTTTCCGTCCGTGAATGTACTTCCAGAATTCGCGGACACCGATCATTATTTTCGGCTCCAATAGGTCGGGATAGGGGTCGGACATTTCACTTATTTTGGGTTCGGACAAACATTCAAGCGGAGGGGTAATTTTGTCGGTTCGGTTTAGCATAAGCTGTTCCCATCCGCCGTCATGACGAGCAATCATGACCGAATAGATAGGGGACTGGAAATGAGAAATGGCCGAATCCGTATTCCCCAAAAAGCCGCTAACGGTGAGTTGCTCGGAAGCGACGCGGCGGGGTTGGATTTGATGAACCAGGTCCCTAGTAATGAAACTGGATTGCGACCCAGAATCAAAAAATGCAGGGACCAAAATGGGTTCGCCGGGGCACCGTTGGCTCTGGACCAAAACATTTCTCACCATTAAATATGCTGGACTTTTCACTTGTTTAGGTCCGGTGCGGGAGTTCGGAATGGGGAGGACACCTTGGACCGTGGCCGCCGGAGCAGTTTTTACGAGGGATTGTTCCCTTGGAGATTTAAGTTGTGGCTTCTTTTTCTCCTTAGGTTCCCCCTGGCCATTCTTTGAACACACCATGGAATGGTGTCGGCCCTGACAATTGTGGCAACGCCGCTGATCCTGGCATTCGCTCTGTTTGTGGCCGGTCTGCAGGCACAAAAAACACCGTTTCTGCTCGGTAAGTCTTTTAGCCCGGTCCGTATAGGTAGGGTATTTTGGGCATTTAAATGGGCGGTGTCCGGAATCCGAGCATAAGGAGCAGCCATCTCGGGGATTGGGTTTGCCCTTCGGAACCTGGGTATCCACAATTGGGAAAGCTTGGCGCTGATTTTGGGCCCAATTAGGATTCCCATTCGGGTTTTCGTCATTTCGTTTTTCACCATTTCGGCGGGTCCCATTTTGGGTGTTCTGATCGGTTTGGCGCCGACCATTTGACCCCTGGGAATTGGGGGGATGGGATCCGTTCTCAACCCGGGCTGCTGCTGCTTTGACAATGACAACTCTTGCTAACCCATCCCTCCACTCCCGGGGGGTCCATTTCCTACCAGAATCGATCTCTTTCTCGATCAACTGGGTCAGGACCTCCGGGGGGAGTTTGGATCGTAGAGTAGTAATCAGGAACTGATTATTGTCCATGTTCTCGTTTAGGGTCGAAAGCAGTCTGCATATGCGCTCGACAGCTTCGGACAATGATCGGAGGGAAGCGAGGTTGTTCTTGGCCACCGGCAGATGGATCAACTCGTCCCGTAAGTCATGGGAGCGTTTAATATCATCGCCGTATCTGGATAGGAGGGCGGCTTTGACAATTGGGTAATTGGCGTTGGACATGTCATACCCTTCCACCATCTCCCTTGCTGTGCCCCGGAGTTGTCCCAACAGATACCCTAATTTCTGGGCATCTGAGAGACCGGGGCGGGAGTCGATTTGATCCAAAAAATTGGACCAAAAGGAGGGCCAACGGCCCATAGTTCCGTCAAAGTCGAGTAGGCCTGTTTGTGGGAGAGGGACAAAAATGCCTCCACCTGGATGGGCTTGGTGATGGGCATGTCCCGGGGGTGGTGGACCTTGGTGCTGGGCCACTTGGGGAGCACGAATCTCATCCACTTTCAATTCCAGGTCTGCCACAACATCCGAGGCGGTCTCGATCAGGTCTGCGGGATGGACATTGTCCTGAGAGCGAAAATCCGTCATTGTTTGCTCTTCCGCAGCCCGCTCATTGACCGGTAGGTTGGCAATGACAGTATCCCATTGCCTGAGATACTCTCGGATGGTGGTGATCTTGCGAGTCATTTTCTCAGACTTCCGCATCAGATCAGGGACAGTGGGAGCCGGGGTTTGGAGGAGTTGCTGAGCTTCAAGGATAAGGGTGGAAAGTTGGCCCATGGCCGGGCCTAGAGTTCTGCGTAAGGCTGCAGACATGATGGGTTTAGAGGTTTTGAAGCCTGGTTAGGAACTCAGTCGGACAGAGCACCAGACTCTTAATCCTTAACTGTCGGGAATGCCAAAAATTGGACCGGAAAACGGGGTAAGGAAGGGAAGAGCCCGGTTTGATTTTTGTCCAAAAATTGGTTGACAGTTAGAAAAGTTTTTTGTTTTTTAGGTTTTCTTCCGAAATGGGCTCGGAGCGGTGGGAGTGATCGGAGTTACAGTGCCCCAAATGATAATACAGTGCCCCAAAAAAGTATTGCATCAAACGGTGCAAAAATAAATGTTCGTGTATAACTCGATACCCATCAATGATAGATGAGAACTTTTTCCCCAACTTTATACCCCAATATATGAAGATTATGAAATAGCAATCTATTTCTCTTTCTCTGCCTTTGTAATAGGCTAAAAATTATTATTTGCTAAATGAATGGCGAATCAAATTGTTTTTATGGGATCGGGCAAAAGTCGTGACTAGTGTCGGGAATGCCAAAAATTGGACCGGAAAACGGGGTAAGGAAGGGAAGAGCCCGGTTTGATTTTTGTCCAAAAATTGGTTGACAGTTAGAAAAGTTTTTTGTTTTTTAGGTTTTCTTCCGAAATGGGCTCGGAGCGGTGGGAGTGATCGGAGTGATCAAGGAGGAAGTGATCGGAGTGATCCCGAGGAGGTGATCGGAGTGATCGACGACCCAAAGTAAGTTCTGGAGCGAACAAACAGTGGGGAATGGGTGGCAAAAAGCCGGGATTGGTCGAAAGACCTTGGAAGTAGTCTACTGAATAGACTCTGGGGTGTGGGATGCAGAACTCCGAAGACGAACCTTTCCGAAAACCAGATCAGAATGAGAGAGAGATAAGTAAGAGTTTTGAGAGCGAGAGAGAAAATTTTATTGTCAAAATGACAGTGAACGGAATAAAAAATGTACAAAATATGTGGATATTTATATGGAAATTTTGATCGTTGATTTTTGGGGGCGGGACATGTGATCGGGGGGAAAGATCATGGGAAAGGGGATGATCGGATGGATGAAGATGAACATCGGCACACAACGGGCGAAGTGGCATGGGCATGGTCGGTGGTCGGCACACTGGACATGGACACGGACGGCAACTCGGCGGGGCATGGACGGCAACTTGGGCCCAACGGAGGAGTGGAGGAACCGGTGGGTGATCAATGATCAGGGTCAGGGAGAAGGAGGGGGAGTGGGATCCAAAATTAATCGGATTTTTTTGGGTATACCAGGGTTGACCATTTTCAAATGGGGCAAAATTCTCATAGGGGATTTGGGATGGGGAAAGACACCTTAGATTTTGATGTCAACTTTTCATGATTTTTTATTCAACAAAAAATCAACAAATTCTGTTTTCAACAACTAGCTGGTCCGGGTGTTGGTTAGCCCCATCCTGGAATCCCTCCTCGTCCAGTGTTTGGTTCTGGTCCTTGCTGCGCATTGACAGGAAAATGTAGCCTCCGATGAACTCATGGATGACCTGAAGGGAGCAGATTCGTGCCATTGGGTGATTCGAACCCACCTTGCAGTCAGCCGACAGAGGCTTGAACTCCACATCCTCGTTGTCAAACTGAATTTTGATGTGCCGGATCTCCCAGTTCACGTGCCACTTCTTCATGGCGGAAAAGCGCCAGGTCTTGGTGGCCTCTCCGCTGTCGCTGTTCACCTTCATCAGCCGATTGTGTGTGACAGCAATCAGTTCGGGTTTGTTCTTGCCATTTCTGCAAAAAAATCATTTTGAATTTTGATAATTTAGAAAATCCGATTCCAATGGACCTGAACTTGACGATGAAGTAGTGCAGTCCGTGCTCCGGCAGTGCCTCCCAGTTGCGGATGTACTGCAACTTGGCCTCCGTGCTGCTCAGACTCTTCACATTCGAGTGGGCGTCCGACACGCGGTGTTTGTTGCCCGACCGTTTTGCATAGCGTTGGCTGACATACTCATCCGCGTTGTAGTCGGGTGGCAATTGCACGGGTTGCGCTCTCTTTTTGTATTGCGCTGATCCGTTCTGAGCTGCAACTCCTTAAGGATTAAAAAACATTGAAAAAAATTTATAGACAAATTGTTAAACCCACAAATTTAACAGGGGGGACCCTTTTCATTTGAAAACCAAAATCCAAATTTTTTTCAATTTTTTGACTTTTTTAACGACTTTTCGAGCAAAAGAGTTGGAAAAAAACAAAAAAAAATTTCGTTTTTACCTAAAAGGGGGGACCCTTTTAGTGGATTTTCAAAGGCAGCAACTTTGCAACTAGCGCCGCGGCTTCGATGGGGTCTTTCGGGGAAATTGTTAAATTGAAAAATTAAAGCATTTTCTTGTGTTTTTTAGGCCTCGCCCTTGAGGATCCGACGGATTCGAACAAGGATGATTCGAGCACTACATCTGAGGCCAAATATTTAAAATTAATAAAGCCAAATTTTTAAAAAGGTTTTTAGGATCGGTCCTCAGTCAAAATTTTCATATTTTTCAAAATTATTAATTTTTCGTAATAATGTGGTTTGGGATACTCAGATGTCGTCATGAAATGACATGCTCAAAATCTGAACCCATCAAGGTTGGGTTCTCACATTATATGTCGTGTCCTATGGTAAGATGTCTGCGAATGTTTTTTTTGTTACTTATTGGGTTTTCGGGGTTTAGGATTTTTTCTTCCCCCTCCCCCGACCCCCTTGAGTGTTGAGTATGCTACTGATACTGATGAGATATTCCTCGGGGATCTTTTGATGTGTGCATCATTTTCAAAGAATCAACTTACCAGATTGGAGTCCGTTGAGTGAACACATTCTCCGAATCCGTCAGAATCCATTGTACCCCCATGCGAACAATTGTATTACGAATAGTATTGTTCAAAAGAAATTTTCCTATAATCTGTATCAAGGGCGTAGCCAGGAAAAAATTTCGGGAGGGGCTGAACTAGGACACCACTGGCAAGCAAAAAAAACAACGAATTTCGTGGTTTTAGGCCTATTCGAACAATTTTTTTTCGCATATTGTTAGAAAGTTATGAACAAAATAAGGGGTGGCCGGCAGGCCCGTACCCAGGAAAAATTTTCGGGAGGGGCACCAAGGGTAGGGTGGTCGGACCGGAGAAAATTTTGAAAAATTTTGACGATTTTTAAAGGAAATCGGTCCTTTTTCTTCAAATTTTTCACAAAAATTTTCCCGAAAAAATTTCAACAGGCTTTTCATTTTTTTGGTCTTGGCATTTCGGGAGGGGCACGTGCCCCCCTTGTCCCCCTGGCTACGGGCCTGGTGGCCGGCGGTCCCGAAAGAAGCCGCCGGAGAAAAATTTTGACATTTCTAGACCCCTAGACCCATTTTTCTTTTTAAAAATATATTTTTAGCTAGAAGGAGATCTTAAGGACCGCGTAACAGATGGACCCATATGAAAATTTTTCCGACTTGGTACTGCAAAAATTGAGAAATTGGTTCTTTTCCGAATTTTGTCTTTTTTTTATTCTTCATCTTCCCTCTCCTGACTCCTTTGAAAAAATTTTAATTTTTTGATTTCGGGGGGGGGGGCTAAAGCCCCCTCAGCCTCCCCTCTGGCTACGCCCTTGATCTGTATTATCCACCATGGTACTTGTGTCGTTCAGGTCCCACAATTTTTTTAATTGGCTTTCAATCAGTGAGAGTACCCATGATTTTTCATGGGGGGAGGGATCCAAACACTCAAAATCTTCAGAAAATTCAAATTTTTCTTCTTAACTGGGGTCCAAATCCAGATAAAGTTTATAAAGAATTTCACTTTACTGAGGGTTGCCGGAGAAAATTTTTGATTTTTTCTTTCCTCATGGGGGGTCCACGTACCCCCCCTGCTGGGCGGACCCCCTTGGTACGCTACTGCTCACAATCAGCAAGAAACTTGGGGTAATGCGTATCAGCTATAAAAAAATCAGGGGTGAGAATCGGGGGAAGGGGGTCCCCGGCGGCCCGATAGGGGCCGCCAGGAAAATCTTGAAATTTTATCAAATTTTCTTAAGGAAATTGAACAATTTTTTGTCTTTGGTGTATTTTTTCGATTTTTTTCAAAAACCTGTTGTTATTTTTTTGGTTTTAGGCAATTCGGAGGGTGGGAATCCCCCCTTCCCTCCCCCTGGATACGCCATTGATGCATATTAGGGTATGGTAAACATAAACGATATTCAACAAACAATCAACGCGATTCAATTAGAGGATTTCCGAGAAATTTTCGGAAAATTTGGATATGTTTAAAGTTTGGTTTTTTATACCTGCCTCGGCAGCGCCTTTGACGACTTGGATTTAGCTCCTAGAATTGCTTGCTCCATTTTTTTAGCTGATTCGGGGTTTCATGGTTTCTGGTTCAGAAAATCCCGAATTCAAATGTTTGCAAGACCCAGGTCCAGATTTTTTCATTTAGCCACAATTTCACTTTATTTTTTAAATAAACACAAACCTTGATAATCTATGCTTCACTCCTCGTCATGTCAGGGTTGCTTCTATCTTCCAATTTTTTGTAATCCTTGGCTTTGATGCGTACATACCTATATATATATATCATTGAGAAATCATCCGAAAGAATAATAATCCATTCCGTCCTTGTTTCACCGGCCAAAAATTTTAAAAAATCTAAAAGCTAGTCAAGCCTAAGAAATTTAGGCGCTACTTGCAAAGTGGTTGCTTATGACAAATATGTTCACTAATCCCCAAACATAGAAATTAAAACAAAAAAAATCTAAACGAAAACAATAAAATTCAGATGTATCAAAGCAATTTTAGTTTTTTTAGGATCAGTTATTTTGGTGGGAGAGTTTATGGATATTTTTCAATAGCAACCACTTTGCAAGTGCGTCAAATAACGGATACAAATGTATTTTGTTGATTTTGCTTAGGTTTTTGGGCGCTAGTTGGAAAGTTGGCGGTTTTGGGACTCTAAATTTTTTTGAGTCTCGGGACTCAAAAATCGAAAAATTTCATCATTTTATTTTTCAAAACGTGCAACAAATTAAAAAAAATGCATCTAAATCGAATAAATTTCACCTTATTTGTATGTTGTCCCTATTCCACCATTTCCACGGTGCCAGTACAGATTACTGGTATAGAACTTTATTTTTCAATATTTTTCCCACGGTGCCAGTACAGATTACTGGCATAGAACTTTATTTTTCCAAAAAGTGCTGGTGCCAGTAATCTATGTTAAAAAATGTTAAGAAATTACGTCATTTACAATAATATGATCAAAAAATAATTTAATATAGAAAATTGAGTCCCGAGACTCAAAAAAATTTAGAGTCCCAAAACCGCCAACTTTCCAACTAGCGCCGGTTNATCTAAATCGAATAAATTTCACCTTATTTGTATGTTGTCCCTATTCCACCATTTCCACGGTGCCAGTACAGATTACTGGTATAGAACTTTATTTTTCAATATTTTTCCCACGGTGCCAGTACAGATTACTGGCATAGAACTTTATTTTTCCAAAAAGTGCTGGTGCCAGTAATCTATGTTAAAAAATGTTAAGAAATTACGTCATTTACAATAATATGATCAAAAAATAATTTAATATAGAAAATTGAGTCCCGAGACTCAAAAAAATTTAGAGTCCCAAAACCGCCAACTTTCCAACTAGCGCCGGTTTTTGTCAATTTTGATTGTCGTTTTTTTTTATGAAGAGGGTAGAGAAATTACTTAAAAATGCCGACTTTGCGGGGTCCGACTTTTTTTGAAGACCGACCTTTTTATTTATTTTTTTAATTAACTTCAAGCCTGCGAATTTCTTAAATTAAAATTTCAAGGCTTCCTCAGAAATTTTTTGAGGCCACGGCCTAAAAATCATGTATTTGAAAGGATCAGTATACATGAAAACTGAAAACTCAGGATCACTTAAAACAGCTAAATTTATCGCGAATTAAAAATTTTTAGGGAACTATAAGTTCTAAACGCAAAAGTACCCTTTTTACTTTTTATAAACTAAAAGATGAAAATAAAATCAGAATTAAATTTAGGTATCCACTCTTCTTCTCTTAAATTTCTGTGCTTCGTTTGCATAGTCCCACAAAAAATCAATCGATACGACCGTACTCACGCCGCGAATCCAAAAGGGAATCAAGGACCCATTTTTCTAACAGGGGTTTCGGCACTTATTCGAGTTTAGCATGTGTGAAAACCTCGGAGCACACTGGACTGTTAAATTTGTCAGGAAAAATTAATTTTTTGACCAGGGGGTAAACTTAAACAAGTACCGGGTTTTCAGACAAAAAAGCAAGAACTGTCTAAGAAAATGAAATTCTTTCTTCAATATTCGAAAATTTGTTCTTTGCAATTCGAGATCATTACTCTGCGGTCGCTAGAGCAAGATCAATTTAAATCCATTTTTGAGGCCGAGCGAGAACAACGAAAAGTACAGTTTGGGTTATAATTCGGTTTAAACCAAACCTAGATTTCATGTGAAAGGATAGAGCCAATTATTAGCTACAAAATGAGCATAAGCTCATCTGAATCGGCCCAGTCTAAAAATCGCTGCCCCACGATTCATCCAAACCACGATTCGTCCCGGCACGATTCGTCCAAACCATAATTCGTCCCGCCAGCAAAAAAGTCACGATTCGTCCATCCAGCCAAAAACCCATGATTCGTCCAATCCACGATTCGTCCAAACCATGATTCGTCCCATATGTAAAAACCTTGAATCGGCAAAAATTTCGCAGACCTTGATTTTTTGAGAAATTTCTTAAGCTTCGATTTTTCAAGAAAAATTTCGAGGCCTGTTTTCCAAAAATTTCAAGATATCAATTTCAAAAAAAATAGTACTTTTTACTTTTTTTATTTATTTCAGAAAAATAAACTTCCGAGCCTTGGTAAATTTTTAATGCGAAAATTTTTTAATTTCAAATTCAGCAATTACTGTAAAATTGTTTTTTCCACCTAAAAGTAAGGAATGGATTTTTTATTTGAAACGAAAAAAAGTGTTCGTTAAAACGAGAGAATGCTCATGGAAAAGTGTTGAAGAAAACGAAAAGAGTGCTCATGAAAAAGAGTGCTCATTGNAAGAAAAATTTCGAGGCCTGTTTTCCAAAAATTTCAAGATATCAATTTCAAAAAAAATAGTACTTTTTACTTTTTTTATTTATTTCAGAAAAATAAACTTCCGAGCCTTGGTAAATTTTTAATGCGAAAATTTTTTAATTTCAAATTCAGCAATTACTGTAAAATTGTTTTTTCCACCTAAAAGTAAGGAATGGATTTTTTATTTGAAACGAAAAAAAGTGTTCGTTAAAACGAGAGAATGCTCATGGAAAAGTGTTGAAGAAAACGAAAAGAGTGCTCATGAAAAAGAGTGCTCATTGGTACTGTATGTAGCACGTCCGCTAACTTTTGGGTAGAAAAAACAATAGATCAGTACATTTTCTTGCTTCATTTTTCAACATCGTTACAGTTCTGTAATTTTTAAAAATTTTCGTAATCACAGGCCTCGGATTCGCAAAAAATCTTGTTATTTAAGGTCAGGAAAAATCATGACAGGATCGTTCGGGCCAGATTTGTGCCTATTAACTGGCGGGACGAATTTTGGGACGAATCATGGTTTTTTAGTTTACGTTTACGGGACGAATCGTGGGTTTTTGGCTGGGAGGACGAATCATGGTTTGGACGAATCGTGGGTTGGACGAATAATGGGTTTTTGGCTGGATGGACGAATCGTGACTTTTTTGCTGGCGGGACGAATTATGGTTTGGACGAATCGTGGGGGCGCCCTAAAAATAGTCATGGCCAAAATAATCGCTCGTACCGACCAATTTACAAAAAATGCTCGCACGAATGATTGTTTTTGCCATAACTTTTTTTAGACTGGGCCAATTCGGATGGGCTTGGGCTCATAATATTAGCTCTATCTTTTCACACCAAATTCATTTCTCTAGGTTTCGTTTGAATCGAGTTATAGCCCAAACTGTACTTTTCGTTTCATGGTGCTATTCCGACCTCAAAAATGAATTTAAATTGGTCTTGCTCTAGCGACCGCACTATAGATTTCAAAAAATTGTATGTTCAAAGCAATCACGCCAAATTCTCGATTTTATCAAAGCTGCCGATATCTTTAGCATAGTGAAAATTTGGTACTTGTGTAGTTTGGGTGCGCTTTTTTGGTCAAATTTTCCAAAAAAAATATTTTTTTGCTGAAAACTGACCCAAAAGCACATCCTAGGGGCAGTTTTTGACGCTGAATCCGATGCCGACGTCCATTTTGACGTAATGCGTCATCTGACGCAACTTTTTGACGCTGACGTCAAAATTTTTCAAAAAAAAATTTCATTTTTTTTTGCAAAAATAGCTTTCCAGGGGTGATTTTTGACGCTGAATCCGATGCCGACGTCCTTTTTGACGTAAAAAATTAGTTTTACAGTGTTTTCAACAAAAAATATTTTTTTTGAAAATTTGACCAAAATTGTGGATACAAACTGCATAAGTACCTTCTTCAATTTCTGGTCCCAAATTTCGATTTTATACCCCGTTTCATGAATAAAAGTTGTTATATATGACATTAGAAATGATTTTACAGCGTTTTTAGCACAAAATATTTTTTTGGAAAATTTGACCAAAAAAGCGCACCCAAACTACACAAGTACCGAAAATTTTCTCTGTCTTTAGAGCAAAAAATTGCTCATCTTAAAGGCCTAAAATCAAAATTTATTACCAAAAATTCATCAGACCCTATAATCAGCATAGAAAAGCCAGAGAATTCCAACTTTTATTTTTGTTCCTCGATTTTGTGACGCGAAAGCTTGTTGCGTTAAAAGTTAAGACTTATTTTTTAGGCGCTACCAGATTTCGGCCATTCTAGGTTTCGGCCGTATAGTCAAAAAGCCAGATTTCGGCCTCAAACACAAAAGTACTAACAGCGAAAAGCCTATCTTTGCCCAACCGAGATTTCGTCTTCTACCAAAAATAAGTATATTTGCCACATACTATCAACCAAATTTTTAAAAAGGAAACCCTTAAATAACGGAAAATTGAATAATAAACAATGTGAAAACCGGTGTTAATAAAAAAAACATAACATTGACAAATTAAAGGAATGCACGGATAAATGGAAATTTATTGAAAAGTGATCATTCGGGGGTACCATCGTTTTCGCCATAGATATTTCGAGCACGCCCCGCCCGGAAAATTCCTCGCCTCTGAATTTACTCCACGTATCGATGGTGATGAAGTGCGTAATGATGTGAATTGACGCCAAATTTTAAGACTAACAAACACAACTAACAAAAAAACTAATTTACAATTCGAATTTTCTAAATTCAACGATCATCAACATCATCATCACTGTCAGCAAATGATAACAGGGCGTGGAGGTTTATTTTTTCCGATTTTCGATTCAAAAAATTATTTTAGGTGGATATGGGAGAGGAGGAAGTCGTGGCAGCTTGGGACCGGGCACCGGCGCCAATCGAATTCCCCTCAACGAAAACAGCAATGGAGCAGGTGGAGGCGAGGGAATCGGTGGGCCACCACCGTTGCCGGCGTTCAGTGGAGGACGCGGAAGAGGAGGCCGAGGAGGATCATCGGCCGCGATCGGAGGAATGATGAATGGAGGAGGAGTAGCAGACCCGAGCCCATTTTCTTACAGAATTGCTAACAATCAACCCGGATCCACAACCCCAATGGCATCGGCACCCGCGAACGGAGCATTTCGAGGTGGCGGAAGTCGAGGTGCTGGACGAGGCGGCATAGGCACCGGAAGAGGCGGTCCGTATTTTTTTTTTGGAGGGGAAAGGAACTTTTTTTATTTCAAGTTTATCCAAAAGTATAGTGGTGTCAAACAAGGATCCTATAGGACCCTTTAGTTTGTTCTATTAGATGGAGTCGCTGGATCTCAAAGTGCCGAAAATGCGGGTTATACTGGTGAGAGGGGACGCATTTTTGGACCCAATGAAGGAGACGGAGATGGCGGTGGTCAACGTCAAAGACCGGTAGATGGACAGCCTGGTGAGTTTATCAGACACCAAATTGGAGTATTTTCAGACGAAATCAATTTAGCGAGGGAGCCAAGACCGCGAAGACCCAACGAGATTCCGCACGTGCCCAAGAAACACACCGTGGAAGAAATTTTGGAGGAAGATGCACGTGTCAAGGACAAATACAACATCATCCGTGACAGGGACGATGATGTCGTGGTATCGGGACCACGCTTGTCAGAGCTTTACAGCGAAAAGAAGTATGTTTTTTTTCTTGTTGATTAAACTTTTTTTGGATAAATCTAATACTACTCTACTATAATTATCAGGACATGGTCTGAATTCGGGTTCGAAACTGGCCTTTTGATGAACATCTACAGGTCCAACTATTTTCGTCCACGCAAAATCCAATCGTTTGCCATTCAATTAATCCAAGCTGGTAAAATAGAATTAAAAAAAATTTTTGGAAAAAATTCTTTTAATCTGAGTATTTTCAGGCCGCGATGTGAAAGGACATGCCGAAACCGGAAGTGGCAAGAGTGCGGCATTTCTGCTGCCGATCATTGACGACATCATGAAGAAGAAGAAGCGTGGCGAATTCACTTCCAAACAGTACTCTCCTTATGCGCTTATTCTGGAGCCAACTCCGAAGCAGACAAACCAACTCTTCGAGCAGACCAAGAAACTGGCGAGGGGTCAGTTTATTATAAATGGCAAGGCCGTAACGAGCTCGACTCTTTCGGGGGGGGGGGG
>LDKF01000109.1:0-13621 GCA_001026735.1 Rotylenchulus reniformis | reverse complement strand
GGGGGGGGGGGGGGGGGTCGATCTCCCCCTATAATATGTATGCCCCCCCCCTTGAAAAAATCCAACCCTGATTTGTTGTCTTGGTTCTATTCCCAAGTTTTTGTTTCTTACCACGTGTTCTCTCTGTCGAATATGACCACCAGAGTGTAGTTCTGCAGACTTTGTCCACCGGGGCCCCTGGGCATCTCGGCCAATGCCTGGTCCACAAAGTGCTTGCCCAGCCCTTCAAGGCCAATGGCGCGCATCCGGATGTCAATCACCCGGGCCGGCATTTGGCTGCACCCCTCCTCGTCGTCCGTCTGGACCAGCACTATGTCGTTGTGGGAGAAGGAGTTCGGACTGGGTGGACCTTAAAAATGTTAAAAATAATAACCAATTAAATTTCGAAATAAATTTTCTAAATATTCCGATTATTGAATAAACTTTTAGGCTCATTAAAATAAATTAACCACAATAATTTGTCAAATTAAACAAATAATAAATTGTCAAATCAAACAAAACTTTAAAAATGTTTCTCGGCCAAAAATTAGGTCCAATTCATTTAAAATTAAAAAAAAAATGTACAGGCAAAAGAAAGGCCTTAATTTTGCAAAAAAAATCAATAAAATTTCCCTTCTATCTGTTGCCAAACCCCGTTTGTGGATGGGTTTGGATTTTTACAGCGATGGTAGCTTGAAAAACCCACTCATCAGATCAAAATGATGTACTTATATCCATTACTAGAACATAAAACTTGAAAATTAATTAAATTCCCACCAAAATCGTCCCCGGAGTCCATCAGCATCGACTCCGCCTTCTTCTCCTGTGTCATCCGTGCTCCTCGTCTCCTCTGGGACTGTTGGCTCCTTCTGCTGTGGTGCTGATCGTTCAGGGCCGTGGGCAACTCGTTGTCCTCCTCCTCCTCCTCTTCCAGCATCGATGCCAATTGGTCCTCATCTTCTTCCGCAGCGGACGATGCCTCGGTCAGGTAGGCATTTGCATAGCTCTGTTTGTTGACGCCCCTGCCCGATGAGCTGCCATAGGCGGTGATCTGAAAAATACAAAATCAGAATTTACCCTTTATTATACGAATATGAAAACTTAAGCGTGCATAAAATTGGGAGCAGAGGCTGGAAGCCCCCACGGCGAGAAAGTCAGAAAATGGACAGAAATGTCAAGACCATCTCATCAGCCAGAAAAATTGACCAATTTCCTTGAGAAATTCGAGAATCCCTAATAGAGGCTTTAAAGCGAGCCAGTGATGTGATGATTGCTGGATCCAAATTTTTCTAAAACTTTCTAAGGTGGCCCCTACTGGGGTTGCTGGCCTTCCTTAATACAGTGAAATTTCTTTAAAATATCGCAATGGTCATTTTTTTTGCTTGTTGTAATCCCAAAAATTTATAGCTGGTGAGTTTTTTAAAAGAGGATTCGTATTTCTCCCAACTGCTGCTGGTCAGAATCAACTGACCAGTTGTTGTTTTTGTCGCGGCGTTTCCTTTTTTCTCGATTTGTTGTGAAGATTCGCATCGAAAAGTGGCTGATTCTTGATCATTCGGGGTTGCTCCTCCTTCTTCCCGTCATTCGCATCGGCCACGACACTCTTTTTCTTGTGGCTTTTTGGTTTATTGATGCTGTTGCCACTTTTTCTCTTCATTCCCTGGTCCTCGTCATGTGTTGTGCTCTTTAAAAAATGATCAAAATAATAATTTTAATGATTTTTTTTGAAAATGAAATGGTTTTTTTAGATTTTTCTCAAATTTTCTCTCTTTATCCCACCTCCTCATTCACCGCGTCCTGCTGCTTCCTGCTGTTCTTGCCCTTTTTGGCACTTTTCGCCATTTGTCCATCATCTTCATTTTCATCCTTCTTTGTTATGCTGATATTGGCCATGTTTTTATCCGTCAATTGGGATTTCTTCTTATGGGAGGCTTTTTCTAAAAAACAACAATTAAATAAAATTTATAAATTACAATTTTTCTACTTTTAGGTGTTTGATCCGCCACGTTTTTGTCCATTTCTGCTTTGTCACATTCCATCACATTTGTCTGTTGCTGTGGCTTGGATTTTCGTTTGCGCTTGTTTGAAAGTTCGGGGGCCGAGAAGGCTGAAATTTTATATTTAAAAAAATTAAAAATTAAATATCCCATCCTTTTACCTGATTCGGTTGGTTCCTCCTTGACCATTTCATTTTTGGATTTTTCCGATTTTTCAACCGTCGTCGACATTTCCTCCTTCGTACCTTGCTGCTCGTGTAATTTCAATTCTTTGTTAAATTTGGCCAAAGCGTTGCTGTCCATGGAAGGGAATGAGGTCACTGTTCTGTCCATCAGATCGGAGACCTTTTGGAAAAGGCAAAATGTATTTTGAAAAATAAAAATTAATTCATTTGGCCTTATCATCGGTGAATTTTTACATTTGAGAAAATGCTCTAATTTCCAAAGAAAAACCGTTGATACTATCTTTTGGCCTTGTCAAATTATAAAATCGGGCAAAAACAAAATTTTTTTTATTAATTATTCTCGAAAAATTTGAAATTTCTGGGCAAAAAAAAACAACACTGAATAAACTCTGATGATACTTGACTAGATGTTGTCTTTTGTCCCGATACTATTTGGCAAATAACTTCTAATCCGTTAATTTTCTCCCGAATTCCATCCAATTTCTGCAAAATCGATCTGCCACCACCTCGTTTATGCGTGCCTCCTCCGCCTCCGCCACTCCGATCACCTTCAGCCCAATGCGTCTGATGCGCTGTCCGTAGTTGTAAAAGTACTGGTTGTCCCGGTTGAATGTGGCGCAGTTCTGCATCATCAGCAGGAAATCGGCACGCAGGTCCGCCACCCGCTTGTAGCGGCCCCGCTCGAGTTGGGCCCGCATCCGCTGGAAGTCCATCGGACGCGGAATGATCGCCGAGTAGCCGGGCACCTCAGCCTCAGTCACCGGTTGAGTGAACACCTTGAAATCGAAAAATTTTGACATAAAACATTGTGTAAGGGGGTTACCCCTCCTCCCCCCTCAATCGTTAATCGTAAGGGTTTTTGAAAGTAAATCAATCATAAGGGGTCGGGGATCGGAGGAATTGAAAGAAAAATCGAAAAAAGGGAGAAAAAAGAAGGGAAAAGATAAAAACTACGATGTACAACCCGTCAATTGTACATCGTATGGGTCCTTGGCTGACCCCATCCCTCTTTACACATCTATGGTAAAATTCTTTATAGGAAATCTCGTTTAAATATTGAATTTTTCCTAAGAAATAAAAAGTATAAAATATTTACAAAAAAAATATTAAGGAACCCGATTTCAATAAATAATAGAAGTATTTTTTCTTCAAAAGAAATTGTAAAAATTTAAAAATTAATGCGAAACTTAAATTTATTAAAAACTTTAAAGATCATAAATAAAATAATAATTGTAGATCAGGAAATGCCCCAGGATTTTGGGACGAATAGATCACGATTAGAATTTTTTCTCACATCAATGATTTCGAAATTTAGACCTTTTCTTAAAAATAATTTAAAAAGCACCTCTCTCCCCCAAATTCTTATTTCTTTCCCCACCTGTTGGTGGTCCTTCTCTATCAGTTTGTCCAGCGTCTCTTGCAGCAAAATCGCCGGCGGTTTGAAGGTTTTGTTCAGGATTTTCTCGCCGATCAACACCGTTTCGCGCTTCATTTTCTCCCGCTTTTTGATCAGCTCACACAGCAATCGGACCCGCTCAAAGTTGCGTCTCATCCCGGCATAGCGTTGGATCGGATCCGCTGGCGGTTTTGGAATTTTTGGACTGATCGTCGCCACTTCCATTGCGGATTCGGCGCCCGACTTTCGTCCGCCGGAGGTGTCCAAAACTCCATCCAATGATGGACGGCCCGTCATGGGTTTTTGTTGGCCCAGATAGACCTGAAAAATGGTTAAAAATCTAAATATTTCACAATTATTACATTTCAAATTTCAGAAAATTAATCGATAAAAAATAAAGTTGAAAACCGACCTGTAGCCGTCGGATCAGAGGGACGCCGAAGCGCGAGTTTCGTTTCAGAGACCAATAAGCGCAAATGTCGCTGATGTGATCAAGGCCCAGGCGACGTGCAATATCGTTAACCCTTAAAACAAATAAATTTTATTAAATTTCTTAAATGCGAACTTTTCTCTTGGTATGACAGGCATCGGCACTGTTCGAGGTGTCTGCTTGGCGCTGAGCTCCAGCATTTTGCGTGCTTCCCGGATTTTTTGCTCCATATCCCGCTTCATGGAGGCCGCGCTTTGGTCGCTGCTTAAAATTAATTTTTTAATTCAAGTTTGAAGCCTAATCGAAGGGGAAATTAATCAATAAATCGCTTAAAATTATTTTAAAATCTATGGTAAACTGGCGGGAAAATTAATCAGTTCATTGTCTAAAATTGTGAAGGCCGCGGAAAAATAGAAACTCCTAGAAATTATGTCAGCCTTGAAACAAGGGCGTAGCCATTTGGGGGGGGGGCTGGGGTCTCCGATAGGGCCGCCGACAAAAAATTCCTCATTTTAGGCGTTTTTCTTAGAAATTTTGCCATTTTTTCTTATTTTAAAATTAAATTCGCAGTGTTGAGGGGTGCCGGTGGTTCCGACAGAAGCCGCCGGAGAGACCGTTTTCTTCTTGGTCAGTCATTTTTTGCAGAATTTTCATTATATTGAGAAGTTCCGGTGGTCCCGATAGGGGTTTTGGGCAACTTGAAAAATTTTTTGAAATTGATTTTTTGAATCCTTGATTCTAATTTTTAATTTTGTCGATGAAGTCTTAAAAATTGGACCATAAACATTACCTCCCGAGGTTGGAATGTTTGTGGCAGTAAGCGAATCGGTTGATGGTGATCACTTCCGGGTTGTTCTTGGCCTTGCTCTCCTGCACCACCATGCGAATTCCGGAATTCCTGCCACAGGTGACATGGAATGAACGGACACAGGCTCGCTTAAAAATATTAAAAATAAAATAAAAATTCTTAATTTTTATTTCGCTCACATTGCTGCATTGTAGACAGGCTCCGACCTTCTTCCGGCACACCAAACAGGTGAGCTTATGGCGACGCTTGATCGAAAAATCGACACCCTCCACAGGTTCCATGAACACCGTGTTGGCAAAGTGGACCTGAACTTGTGTGTAGGATCATGATCATCGACCAGCAAAATCGATGGAATAAAACACAAAATTAAAAAAAATATACTAATGAATTAAAAAATAAAATTAAAAAAAATATGAAAATGGTTTTAAAATATATCTTTAAATGTTTAGGAAACTTAGCAAAAAGGTCTTTTTAAGAAGATTTTCTTTTTTCTTTGGAAAGCTAAAAACTTTTGTAATCTAAATGGGATTTATTCAGATGGGCGCTCTGCCTAATTTAATTTTTTGTGAATTTTCAAACTAAAAATTTCTCATTTTTATTATAATCTATGCATCAGGGTTGTGTCGTAAGAAAATTTTTTTTCGAAAACGAAAGTCGAAATTTAAAATCGAAAAATTGTATGCGTTTTTCGATTGGATTTGATCTCTAATTTCTAATTATTCCTTTTTCTACCTCGTTGAGCCAAATGGCGCAAATGACGTGCGCCCAGCGCCCATCTGCGGTCTGCTTGAAGGCGCCCGCAGTGTACGGGCACAGAGCGCAAGTGACGGGAATGGACGGGGACATTTGGCAGCGCCGGCAAAGCCATTGGCCCTCGGGGATGTAAGGGACTCCGTAGCATTCCTGGTGGACCGCGATGTTGCACATGTCGCAGAAAATGATCTGGTTTGCGTTGCTGTCCTCACCATCTGCGAAAAAATTGATTTTTAAATGCCATTCTCTATTTTAAGAGGAAATTTTAAAAAATTTCCTGTTTAAAACAAGGGAAGATACACTATAAAATTAAAATAGTCTTTCGATAGAAATGGACTTTCCTATGATCTTTTGAAGCGAATTTCTTCTTGCAAAATAGCACAGAAAAAGTGGATAATTGGAAGGAAAAAGAAACAAACAACAATCATTTAACATAGCATGCTTTCGCGTCATAAAATCATAGCGCCAAAAATAAATTTTGATTTCTACAGAATTTTTGCGCTGATTTTACTAGGTGTCGTGTACGTATCTATTCTTCGAAAAATTTATTTTTTTTTCAAGGAGAGAGAAAAGAAAACTATTTATTTTTATACAGGAATTCCTCCAATTTTTATAGAAATTTTTCGAAATTTTTATTTTTATGGGAATTGCTCAAAAAATTCCGATTTTAATACAATAATTCGATTATTTAAAAAATTGCGGATTGCGATTTTTTTTAGGTTGCGGATTGCGAATGAAAAATTTTGGTTGCGAATTGCGGATTTAAAAAATCCGATTGAGCCCACTCTTTCGGCAGTGATTTCCAGCCCTCAAAAAATATAAAAAACCGTTGCAAATGCAGCAAGGCGCATCGTTGTCCAGCATTGGCAAATAACCCAAGCCCCCGCTGCTCTGCTCCGTTTGCTTGAACTACATAAATTGGGGGCGATTTTCGTCTTTTTCCTACCAAATGTTAAGGTTTTTAAACCTGAAAGTGCGACTCCTTCTCCAGCATGTCCATGGCCTGTTCCAGCGTCTCCTCATCAATGGGCGTCTTCCCCATTTTGCGTCTCCTGGCATTTGCCAATTGCAGCCATACCATGTCTTCCCGGTCCAGGTCGTATTCCACCTCCCCTTTTCCGGCCTCCTCTTCGTGGTCCGTACATTGGACATAGGAGTTTGGAATTTTGAATTCCCGGCTGGCCCCACCAAATTTGGACATTTCTATCCGTCTGAAGCGCGCAATCGGAATGTCCGGGTTCAGGTATTTTGGCTAAATGTCGAAATCTAGTTTAGTGTGAAGGGCATTTGTTCGAACGAGAACTTTTAAATGTCCAATAAGTTTCAAAATTTCTTCTCTCAAAGAGTCAGCCGATGCTTTCGATTTTTCATTTATTTACTAATTTTTTGCCATTTTTCTGGAAGTTTTTATTTATAGAATAAAAATTTCGATAGGACACAACGTAAACGTATTCAGGAGTTCTGGGGTTCGTGGCCATAGATCATTTAGGAAAATTTTTCAGACAAGGTTGACCAAAATTGATCGGTATTCTTAATAGGTCATAAATCCTCAAAATTTTCTCCGGCGGCCCCATATAATTCAATGAAATTTCTCCATAAATTCCCGACTCTCCTATCGGGGAAAAATTTTTGAATTTTTGGCGATTTTCGGTGTGGTGGGCACCCATGGCAAAATCCTGGATACGCTATTGGAATAGGAGCCTTTCGCGAAATTTTGAAAGCAATTTTCCCGAAAAATTGATAAAAACTCCTTTTCTTTTTTCATGATCCAAACCCATAATTTGCTTTTCCTCCAATCTCGTTTTTCACAGACCTTTGCCCTTTGGTCGCCCGACTTGTTCATTCCATTTTTGCCGCTTGTCCATCTGATATTCACCGGTCGATTTGGGTCCACCTTCACTGTTTTGTCATTGTACTGAATGGTCACAATGGACCCATCTTGGTGTGAGCTCGATGCCGACATTTCTTGTTACTCACTCACAAGTCAGCAAAAAGTTTAATCATTGAATAATCCACATTAAAAAAAGCTCTGAAATAAAATAAAAAATATCGTCATCCGCAAATTGTTGTCAATTGTCAATAGTCGGAGTCTTTGTCCCATTGCCCACAGACCAAATGCCAAAATTAAGTTACTAATTCAAAAATAAAACTAGTAAGCAATTTTAATCTTCCTCCTAGGTCTTCGGACTGGATCATTAGTCTCGGTACGTTAGAGTCCAGAGGCTATAACTCGCTTTAAACGAAATCTGGAAAAATGAGTTTGTGATCGAAAGATAGAGCTAATAATTAGCTATAAAATGAATTTAAGATCATTCGAATTTGCCCAATGAAAAAAGGTATGGCCAAAATACACAATTTTTCGGAAGTTGGCCAATACATATGATTATCTCGGCCATAACTTTTTTCTACGTGTCCAATCCTGATGATCTTTTTTGCAGGTTTATAGCAGACATTTTAGACTCATGATTTGCAGAGGGTTAAACCCTGGTTGTTTATGTATGTATTTCACATACCAAAAAACAAAAATAAAACATGAATGGAAATATCAAATATATTGTGGCATTTAATGGTAGAGAAGAGCGAAAATCCTTATACATTGTAATAAAATAGATCAAGAGCAATAAAAGACTCATCAGAAAAACAGAACGAATAATGGCTCCTTACAATAAGTTCTTCAATCAAAATATGTCATCATGCCTTCATCAAGTCCAATGTTCCATTTGTTGCCAAAAAGTCCTTCCAGTTGGTGGAGTAGTTGTCCGTCTTCACACAAACCATCGCAATGTAACAGTTGTCGCCACGCTGTTTCACCTTTATAATATTCAATAACAATAAAAACAAATTTGAATAGGGAGAATTGACGAGAAAATTTAATAGAATGTCAATCCGATTCCTAAAAAACAATTAGAATCCAACAAAATAAAATATTTAGAGAAATCTTTTGAATTCCATTTTTAACGTTATGTATCATATCAAAAACCTAAACGTCGCTAATTCCGCAGATTTTGCTCAAATTAGTAGAATTACTATCGGGATCGCCGTTGCCAATTTTCTTGAGAAAAAGATTCAAAATTTTCTCCGGCGGCCCCTATCGGGACCGCCGACACCATCCAAGAATATTTCATAAGCAAAATACAGTCAATCTATGAAAAATTGTAAAGTCACAAAATTTTCTCTGTCAAAATCCGTTTTTTTTTGCTCGCTTGCGACCCCCTCTCCACGAAAATTTTTCCTGTCGGCGCCCTTGCAAACCGGGAACTAGAGATATAATTCGATTCAAAAGTTTTGTAAGGAAAAAAACCTACATCAAATGTCACACTGTCCGCGTTCACACTCGACGGGAACTGTTCAATGATGCATTCGTATCGTTTGTGGTCCTCGGAGCGTTTTTTCATCGCAGTTTTGTCCGGGTACACTTCCGCGACCAACTTCAGACTCTGGTTGCTGAGCGTGTATTGGCCGAATTTAGCCTAAAAATCTTATTTTTGGCCGAATCAGTCTTTTTTTGTCCTTTTTGGATTTCGTTAAAAACCAAAATTTTAAATTCAATCGGATTTTGATTGAAAAATGGTTTTTTGTCAGATTTATTCCAAAATTGTAATTTCATCAAGATAAGATCTTCGAGAATTTTGCAAAAATTTTTTTGACCAACTCACATTTTCCGCAAGTGTAAACGGGTTCTTCGACTTGAGCCGTAGCCAACGTTTCAGAAGATGCAACCCGCCTTTCTTCCTCATGCCAGGAATGCAAATGAACACGGTCACTAAAATGTNGAATGGAAACCTACCCATTTGTTATGGAAGGAGCTCCTATTAGTGGTTTTTTAATAAAATTTTAAAATCCTTAAAAACTACAGCCTAAGGTTTTTCAACCGGTATCCATAATGATTTTCCCTTCTATCTTATATTTTCTTTTGGCGGTGAGGAAAAAAAGGTAAAAGTGAGAGATAACATTGACAGACACTGTAAATTCGGTCAGAGAAGGTTCCTTTGGACACCGATAAAACCTGTAGCTTAAACTAGAATTTAACAAAAAAATACAGAATTTAAAAGATTGTTTATTTCAGATTTTTCAACTCGGTTGCAAAACAAAAAAAAAATCATAAATTTTCTTGAAAAAACCTAACTTGACTGAATTGAAGAACTCCAACTTCGTTCGTATACATCAGTTAACAATGACAAACCTTTGGTCCCCGTATCCTGCGTCACCATGATCGGTGTTTCGAGTGTGTTCAACTGTGCCGATGTTGTAGCCATCCCGTTTCAGCTGATTCAAATAAATAAAACAATAACAAATAAGATTCCTAAAATTCACCATTATGGCACTTTAAAAATTATTCAGAAATAACTAAATGAACATTGAAATGAAAGTTTTGGAAAAAAAATTCTGAAATTAAGAAATTTAATTGCGCTAATTCACCAGGTTTGGCCTATGGCCGATATCGGTAAAGGAAAATAAAAACCCAGCCTTATTGATGGTGATTGATTGATCGGGGTCCAACCAACAATTTCATATTCCATCCTCTATTTTTCATGGAATTTGTAATTATGTAAAATACACATGGGTATCCCTTGCAATAATTATTATATATTTATATATATCTTGTTAAGCACCCTCGAAAACCCCCGAGTGAAGCGCGGAATTTAAAAAATGAAGTAATTAATGGAATTTTTATTTCCATTAATTAGATAAATTCATTCAACAATATATTATAGATAAATTCATTCAACAATAATTTAAAAATTATTCGGCGCGTGACGGATTCGAACTCGGTGCTGATAAATAAACGGGTCGATTACACATTACAGTCCTGTGATTTGTCTCCAAATTATTACAATATAAATAAAAATGGTGGAATTATTTGATTCTGTCAAAGGAGATGTAAGGGGTGGATGAGGGTGGGTGAGGTCTGAGGTGATTAGAGTGAAAGGAACAAAAAAAGGAAAATCAAGTTTTTGGCCGAGTGGGATAATGAGTGATCATGACGGAGTGGTATTCGTTCGTTGTATTGGATCGGTGACAACCATTGGCTCCGAATTGTCTTCCTCCGTTGGCTGCCTTTCTTTGACACAACCACGTTCACACCGCGTACAACGATACCTGTTATTAGAAAATTGAGAGTCAAATATTCCAGAAATAGAATCAACTTTTCTTTTACCTGCAGCACCAACCATGGTCGCAAAGGACGTCCAAATGGTCTGAGAGATGTTTGAAGACTGTGTGCAGTTCCCTGTCAAGATCCACTTCGACAATGGCGCGGTGTGCCGTTGATGAGGTATGAATCGGGAATTTGGATGATGATCCGTTGTTCAAAGCCATTCGTCGTTGTTGCACTTGAATCATGATGATCCTGATGTGAGAAAAAGCATATAACACACATCGACATAGATAGATTGGTACAAAATGTACCACTCACCATTCGTTCATGTCGTTCTCGTTGCTCGCTTGAAAATGCACTTCAGTGCTCATTGTCGTAACCCGGAAGGAGTTTCTAAAAAGCATAGTCAGCAGAAAAAAATAAAATTCTAAAAAAAGTCTACAAAACTTATAAATGTTGTAGCCGAAATTGAATCTTTCAGCCGAATTCGAATTCGGCTAGCCGATATCGAATCACTTTTTTCATCAAACCAAAAACTTTTTTTTGAGGCTTCCTAGGCCAAAAATATAAAAAGCAAATATGTGCAGAATTTTATGCTCTATCCTTTGGCCTGATTAGTTTTTTGATTTTTTTTTTAATTTTCGAATTTTGTTTAAAATTCGAATTCGGCTGGATTCGATATCGGCTACAACATATACATATGATTGGACCTAAAATGGAAAGTCACTTATTACTTGGCGTCCGCGAGCACAGAGACGGAAGTGACATCGGAGATGGCGATTTGGCCTTTCTGTTCCGCATTCGCATTGTGGTCTCTGCTCATCGGATTGCTGACTATCGCTGAAGATAATGCAGACGAGATAGTCGAGGTATCCTTCACACTTCCGCCTTTCTGCCAGTTGAGCATCGAACCGGTCAACACGACCAAACGCCTCTTTGGATGGAAAAAATTCTTGAAAGACCGCTTCTTGACAGGACCATTCTGTCGCTCGATTAGGAATCTAAAATTAGTTAAAATAAAACGGGGAAAATAACTCATTTGTTTACCCTGATTTCAAAATTGCTTGCTCGGAACTGTGCACTGGCGAGATATTTTCATCGTTCACGGTGTCCATTGGTTCCGGGTGGTTGTTCTCATCTGTGTCGATTGTGGAGATGTCGTCCAAAAATCGAATCATGGCAATTTTGTGTGACCCATCGGAGAATCGTTGAAGCACCGGTGTCAGCCATTCTTCTTTGTTCGTCAATGGATTCGCGGACACAACACAGTTGGTAAGTCGTTGCAGAATCTTGGAGATAAGCATCAGTGTACGCGAAACCTCGATATCCTTTAAATTAAAAATTATTTAATCTTGAATGAACATGTGAATGGTAAAATACCAAAGAAAAAACCCAAAGGTTTTAAATTTTTCAAAATTTCAAATTNGATCAGGTAAGGTATTAAATAGTAAAATGCGCTAAACAAAAATATAAATTCACAATTTCTTCGTTTTTGCCAGCTATTCATTTATTAGACTCATCAGTGCTAGTACTAGTAGATGAGGGCATGTGCTTGCATTTACCTTGTCGTAATTCGGCGAATATTTCACGCAAAGCCTGCGGACAATGAGGTAGACTTTCAACGACTCGATTAAAGGCAAGTTCAACATAAGTTGTGATGTTGCACTGAAGAATGAAAATCAAATTAAAGTTCATGCTCGAAATTTAAAAAAATACAAAATTTTGTCCGATTGAATCGCCAGATTTGATTCTTGATGGATCGATCTCACAACATTTCCTTTCTGCAAAAATCTAAAAAAGGTTGATTTGATCAATAGTTTTCAAATTTGTAAAATCCAGCATTACCAAATCAATTAGTGGTTCCAGTGAAACAACCAAGTATTTGTATCCAACAAATTTCATCATTTCGTACATGACCTTAGAAGCTAATGATTGACCCCGGAACAGGGTGTTCACGTCGCTTAAATTTGAATACAAAGAATAAGAGGTCAATTAATAAGGGGCTTATACTTGCAGGTCAACACATATTGTGAGCAGATCATGCGGAAAAATGGACGAATCTGGTTGGTGTGGAGATAAATTTTCATGAAAGGATTTGCCAAATTGTCAATATCAGCCTAAAATTAAAAAAATGAGAATTGCATTTTGTTCCAGAATTACTCACAGGCCAATATTTCTGGACAAGTGAAATAAGCGAATCCGAATGAGGAGTTACATTCAATGAGCGGATGAGATTTAAGTAGAGTGGCTGGTAATGGACCGATGGACTTATTTCATCCATAGAATACCTTAAATCCAAAAAATTTCATAAATTTCTTCCGAATAAAAAATCCATTACCAGAGCTTCAGATGGACCTCGCCCATGTTATTCTGATGAACGGAGCCAGTCTTAGTAAGCCCTCCGAATACGGCAGTGTTGGAGAGGTGCGAGGATGAACTGGCCAACGAGTGACTTTGGAGTAGCTTTGGGTCTAGCAGATGGTGGTGTTCCTTGGACGAAATGGAGAGCGTCTTCAGCGAGTTTGGTTGAGCAGGGCGTGGAATGGCGTCTTTGGAGAAAGTGGTAGAGGAGGAGAATGGGGTAGATGGATGGTGGAGAGCGGGCGAAGAGGCGGACGAGGTCGGAGCGAGCTGTTGTTGCTGATGATGAGAGTCAGGAGGGTCCCGGCGATGCCGCGATTGGTTCTTCAGGAATGGACTGGAGGAGCCTTGAGTCGCCATTGTAAATTTTTTTGAGGAAGCAGAGAATGACGGAGTAGAATAGAAGTGGGCGAGGCGCGGTTACTGTTGTCAAAATTTTGGCTGTGCTCTTTGAGCGGATGTTAAACCTGTGAAAGAAATTATTTGTTTTGGTTAGTTAGTATTCATTTTGTTATGATAAAATTATTTACAAATACAAAATTAATAAAAATCCTAAATTTATTATTCAATTCCTTCTGGTTTACACGAGAGACGAGAGTATAAATCTATAAATT